>VBVR01003192.1:0-18638 GCA_011638315.1 Tetramorium parvispinum | reverse complement strand
CGCCACCGCCGCCGCCGCCGCCGCGTCGCACGCCCACCGAATGCTGATAAGGAGCCGCGGTTAGATCCGCGTAGCGCTCCCACGCCGCTGGGATCCCCGCTCGGTGTCACATGTGCCACGCGCGAGGAAAATGAGCATCCTGCGAAAGAGGTGAGCGCAAGAGAGGTGTCTCGCGCCCGACGCCGCATCTCTCTCTCTCTCTCTTTGTTTATATCTGTGGATTTTCGTTTGCAGATTGAGCGAGTTCGACGACATTCTCGACGCGGACGAGATTGACACGGCCAGCCTCAATAAAATATGTTTCCACGGTACGCGCCTGTCTCGTGTACGACCGACCCTTCGCTTCGCCCGCTCGTCCTGGACGCGGTTCTGATCGTGTGCTTATGAGTCTGTTGGTCTTCTCTAATCGCGTCTCGTTTCAGGTGTCCCCGACGAGCCCGGTGGCCTCAGGCCCCTGTGTTGGAAGCTGTTATTGAACTATCTGCCGCCGACAAAGTCCAGCTGGGTGGAGACTTTAAACCGCAAAAGGGAGTTGTACGACACCTTCATCGGTGAGAGGATATCCTGTTACTGGTTTTTTGATGAAAATAATTTAGGGCCTAATCGGAATGGCTGACTTATCATTTCAAGATAAGTTTTATGGTTTAAGTCTTTGTCTTAAAATAACATATAATACTGTCTTATATCTATTATGAATACAGATAGCGCAACGCTAAGATATACGACAGTATTGTGCGCTACTTTAAAACAAAGATTTAAATAATAAAAGATGTCTTGAAAATGATAAGTCAGCCATTCTGCTTAGGCTCTTAGGCTCAGCTTGAAACTTACGTATGGGATTTTTGATGATTTCGCAGAGGATCTCATTGTTATGCCCGGAGAATCAAACACTGACGACAAGGAAAGAGTCGACGTAACGTTACACGATCATCCACTCAATTTAAATCCAGACAGCAAGTGGCAAACGTACTTTAAAGATAATGAGGTTCTACTTCAGATTGATAAAGATGTTAGGTGAGTATTGAATTATGGAAACACTTGGAGAGCTTCCCCTCTGAGTTAATGATAAAGGTGAAAAACCAGGACGGTAAATTTTACTTGTGCAGGCGGCTGTGTCCAGATATATCATTTTTTCAACAAGGCACTGATTATCCATGTCAAAAGATAGTGAACGCCAATGGCCAGCAGCGTCTACATCACAGAGTTCAGCACACGGTGCTGAAAAGCGCAAACGTTGAAAGGAAGGGATTAGGGGTGACTAAGGTAAAAAATTACAAACTATTAAAGCTTCCATCGCTAATTTCCTTGTTAAATTTATTAATAGATTTTACTTATCTTTGCCCTTACGTTGACGTGGAAAGCAGCAGGTATTATAAACGATGCAAGTAGAGTAATATGTTCTACCTAAAATAGCACTTAAAAGATCTTTTTTGTATCTTGCGCATTGTAAACAGAGATTGTGTCACGTGACATAGTTCCCTAACATTTTTCAAATATGATATAATTCACGTTATCACGCTACATTGTTATATTTTATCTGTTAGATAGCGGTTTCTGTCAGAAAGGCTACGGAAGATTACGCACCATTGGCCGAAGGTGGTGAAGCGCACTGGGAAGTTTTAGAAAGAATTCTCTTTTTGTATGCCAAGTTGAATCCCGGCCAAGGTTACGTACAGGGAATGAATGAAATAGTCGGACCTATATATCATGCATTTGCTTGCGATCCGGATCCTACATGGAGAAGTACGTATCGTGATATGAGGTGATATGATATGAGAGCAATTAAAAGTTAGGTATAAATGACATCTGCTGATAGCGATATATATCTTTCGTTTCGCAGAACACGCCGAGGCAGACACTTTTTTCTGTTTTACTAATCTGATGGCCGAAATACGTGATTTCTTTATAAAAACATTGGATGAGGCTGAATTTGGAATTAATTCGATGATGAGTAAATTGACTAATCAAGTTCGAGCCAACGATCCCGAAGTTTGGCTGCGTCTACATCAGCAGGAGCTATGTCCGCAATATTACAGCTTTAGGTATATAGATATAATATATAGATTGCCGTCATTATCATCAATATTTGTAATTCTCATTGTTATCATTATTTCCGTGCTCAAAATAAGATGGTTGACGCTCCTCCTGTCGCAAGAGTTTCCCTTGCCAGATGTTATGAGGATATGGGATTCCTTGTTTGCTGATGAGACCAGATTCGGTTTTCTCATACATATCTGCTGTGCCATGATCCTGTGAGTGAACAAATTTTATCGTATTTTTAACGATAATCTTCGTTCTCTTAACATGTATGTATATATGTATTTTTATTAGATTACTGAGGGACCAGTTACTGGCCGGCGACTTTGCTGCAAATGTTAAACTTTTGCAGGTGAGAGATATAAATATACTTCATTGCATATATATGCATTTATATTTATTATTATGAGAATATAAGATTCATCACGTCAAAATAATATGTTCTATATATATATATATATATGTCTAGAATTTCCCCTCGATGGATATCCAGATTGTGCTCTCTAAAGCTGCTGCCCTAGCAGGCAAAACTTTATAATTTTCTTAATTATTAAGAATATGGTCAAGATGCAATGATTTGTCGGTATGTCGAGTATTATGATTTTTTCCTCTCTCCGCTGTTACGACCACATGCGTGATATATATACATATGAAGTATTTTATATACTATCTTCATTCCTGAGGAGAGAAAAATGCAATATAATATCAATTATACAATATCATGTAGATGTATGAGCTGTTAGCCGATCTTATATCAAATATTTACCAGTTGTATATATGATACAAACTTTCGTAGCAAATACTCTGTACAGTGAGAAATGATTGATGAAAAGATGTCGAATCGATGTCGATTCGACGTATTCGGCGTCTAATCGATATCGATTCGACGTTGATTCGATGTCTTCAACCATTATTTCTCATTAGGTATACACCATTTTGCCACATGTTGAATTTTTTGATATATCTAAAATGTATTTGTGTACATACAATGTTACATCGGAACGTACAACATTTGGCTGGATCAAAGTATAAATTTATACAAAGGATACGATAATCATTTCGTAAACGGTAGGTAACGATAAAATGGGAATTAAGTCGCAGAGGGAAATCTGATTTCAGCTTTCCCGATCGTCCGATACAATATGGAATTTTGCAATAATCGCATCACAATAGATTAGTACCATTTATACGCGCCATAATAATTACATGATACGTTAAGAGGAGAAATTACATTTTGTAATCTTATTTTTGTAATAAAACACACCGTTCGAACTACGTTTATAAAATAAAGGGAAACGTTATCAGTTCCATCCTATATGTATTTCTACAATTGGATTACTTTGCAAACGGTCGACGACAACATGAGCCTTCTAGAAATATGCTTTCTTTATTCTACTCACGAAAGAGACAGAGAGGGAGAGCGAGAAAGAGAGAGAGAGAGAAAGAAAGCGACGATCATTATTGGATTAATAAAGCCGCCGCGTTCCCTAGCAGAGTAAACCGAATTTCCAGATTTTATTTCATCTCGTCTCACTCTCTGCGGAGTAGAATGATTGACCCGGACGATGGCTGGAATATTAATCAGAATACATCTTGGTTATTCGCGCCGAAGCTACGCGAACATTTCTGGACTATGTAACGTGATGGAGATTTATTAGAATTATTGTCAAAGAACAACGAAGAACTGAGAAAGAAAAATGTTTCGTACGTGATTGAGAGGACAAAAGAAAGGTTTATATCGTGAAGTTAAAAAATAACGCAAGATGATATCCTTGCGTGTAAACAGCATAGAAAATTACGAGGGCTGCGGTTTAACCGACCACCGACATGCTTTGTTGGGGAACCGGACATCCACTCGTCGCGGCACGGACCTCCGGCGTGGCGAATCGCTGCCGTATCTCGAGATTTGGAGGATAGGGCGCGATCCGAATGCTGGGCGTAAAAGTCACGCGAGATCCCGGAGAAAGAGCACCCGCGCTCGTGTGGGTGGACTTTTATGGCGGTTGATTACCTGATTTATAATCTCAGTTCGCGCGGGGGCCCGTGCGAGGCTTGGCGACGGCGGTCGGGCCCCGATCGAGCCCGCAAATCATCGTCGCGTTTTGGAGACGGAGGATACTTTTTTTTCGACACTTAATCGCCGAATATCGATATTTGGCTAGAATTCAAGGCAGAGTATCAGTGCAGCGAGTGTTCTCCAAGATCGGAAGCGATGCTCATCTTTGATGCGACGACAAGTAGGGCGACTGTAATAGCGACCTGATGGCAATCAGGGTTTAATGAAGAGAATCCGGGAGCAGCGGGCTCCTATAAAATCGCACAAAAACTAGACAACAGTAGATTCCTACCGTAAACGCTCCCGTCGTCATTAGGGTCGAAGTTTGAAATTTACCTCGGCCATCCCTCTCGCCGCCGCCGCCTCTAATCAGAGATCGCAGATTTTTATGATCGTTGATGCGATCGTTAAAGGATATACGCGCCGGGGAGACGGCTGTCTTCTGGTAGTCGGGACGACGTCGGGGATTCATCAGAGTTCGCGTATTACCCAAGGATAGATCTTCGTTTTTCTTATTAAAATGGAATTTGCAGTCCGGGAAGTCGAAGGTGATTCTCGGTGATTACACTCGGTTACTCGGTTGTATTCCGTTTATGAGCGATATGGGAAAAAAATAATAGAGCAGCGTCTAAATGATCCGCTCTATCTAAAAATAACGTCCATTACTTGCGAGTTAACGTTTTGCTAGAAGTGCCAGAAATACGAAAATATAATGATTTCAGTAAACACAAACAGTAATATTGTATCAATATTATAATTTCCTATTCAACAATATAACTCATGTACAACATATGTTACATTTATATTATTGAGTGGAAAATTATAACATTGATGTAGAGATGTATATATGTGCGAATTAATGATTTTTGATGTCGAATTTTATTTTATTTTTCGAATTCAAATCAAACCAAATCAACAAGTTTCATCCGAATCGAATCGAATCGTTGATATATAATTTTTAATTAACAATAAAATTATTAAATTGAATTTTAACATGTAGGTAATGAGAGAATATTTTGATGTATTATAGAAAAATATAGATGCATCAATATGATTGTATTATTTTATTTAATAAGAAAATATAATTTTATAAGATTTTATAAGATTGACAATAGACTCGAACTATTTAGATTCGAAATTTTTGAATCTAAATAGTTGAACTATTTAGATTCGAAATTTTTGAATCTAAATAGTTGCGAAACAGTTGCGAAACAGATGCGAATCATAAAAATTCAAATTCAAATCGAATTGAATCTCACTTGCACATCTTTAGTGCAATGTAACCGTTAGTCGGTGTTTATTATTAAGATTGTTCGATACGCGGAACGAGTTTTCACGCCAGGGAACGCCGTTTCGGCTACGCCATTGAGTCTTAGATTTGTGTCGAATTCATGGGTTACCGGACTTCTCCCACGTCAACTCGAGGAGGTGACACACGGAGCCACGGGATTGACGAATGTGCCAAGATCGGCCGTGGATGACTCGGCAGATTGTTCGCCAGCGTTCCCAGCGGTGGTCCCGGTGCGCCTGCATACAGCTTGGATTGATGGATCCTGACCTCTCAAAGGAGGGCTTCGGCACGCCTTTCGGGATATATGATAGATTCGTGCGCGACCTAATACGGACTTGGGAATCGCGAGAGGAAACACCGCCGATCCATCTCGCGTCTCGCTCTCGCCGAAAGCAAGAAAAGCTGATTGGATTCTCGTGTCGGAGAATGGATTTTCGCGGCGTCTTCGCGCGTAGCTTTCTTTATCGGGTCGTTTCAACTATCTTTATCAAACCGTTTTAGACGCGCGCGACGCGCCGTCAAGATGCTATCGTGGGCGCGACACATCGGGCACTGTTTACAGTTAATTTACCGTGCCGTGCCACGGCGCGCAATCTCCTATTCGTTGGTGGTCCCATGTATCAAGAATCTCAATCATTTATTTGTGCCGGTGGATACACTCAGCGTGCGCGTCTATCTGTCGTTTCGTGCATTGTACGCGAGTTTTACCTCTCTCATGCCGCGCGGCGGCGGTGAGACATGCGTCACGACGTTACGAAGCCGATTTTATATGTTGCCGCGTACGTTGTCCCATTACATAATACTCGCTGCCATCCGGCCGAGAGAGAAAGAGAGAGAAAGAGAGAGATCTGATCCGTAGATTATCGGCATTCGATCGATGGACATCTACACCGACAACCGTCGCCGCGCGATCGATCCTCCTCGGGGGAGGAGGATCCCTTTGGTCTTTGCCGCCATTCATCCCTCCCCTCGTCAATGCGGGGCCTTGTTTCCGCTCGCGACGTTTCCGACTATGCGACGCGGATATCGATAGGGTACGAGGAAACGTATCCTCTCGATTCAAGGGAGTCGACGTCGCCTCCTTTAGGTAGTCCCGCTCGTACGTGCGAGGGTGCACATGAGGGTGTATGTGCGAAAATTCGACGGAAGACCGTCGCTCACGTCCGAACAAAACGCATATCGCGCACGAACGAAATCCTCATCCCCGGGTTACGGGGAGGACGAGAGATAGGGGAGGGGGAGGAGCGCCCTAGAGTTTAGTGATCTCTAATGAACTGCTAGCCCGTTAGTTAGCTCAGTTCTCTCTTTCTCTCTCTCTCTCTCTCTCTCTCCATTTCAACTGTGTCTATGTACGCTGCGTGCGGATGTACAGTGTGTACCTGCTACACACTATACGCCACACATAATCCACCCCGAGCTGGTATACGGCGGGAGAAAGAGAGGGCGAGGGGGAGCGGGTGGGCTTTGAAATGCGGAACGCGGTACTACGTACACGTAGATACAAATAAATCCTGTTAGCTGGTACCGCCGGTGGCACGAGCGCTGCAAAGCCGAATTTTCGTTGCTCTCGGCTCACATCTGCGAATATTTGCCTGTGGGTAGCACATTACACCCCCGAACCCGACTGCAACCCCGGCACTCGTAACTACCGACTAACTCCTCCTCCTCCTCCTCCTTCCCCACCTCTCTGTTTTGCCCCCTTGGACCGCGCCCCCGGTCCACCCCCGTTTACGCGTGCAGCGGAATACGCCGCGGTTAAATCCGACCGCGCGCATACGTCGCGCTCCGCTCATCCTCTTCCCGTCGGCGAGACAGCGGGAATTTGCATCTTTACGGGATTATGGGGTGCAACGAGGGGGGTTGTACGCGACGATCAGCATCGGATTAAGTTCGACGCTTACAACTGTAATAACAGACCATCCGGCCGAATCGGCATGGTTCCCCTCTGGTACCCCCGTTTCTTTGATTTCTCCCGTCTTCGTGATGCGCGCATTGCGTTCTTACATACGACGCTTTGACACGTCGGCTTGCGTCAGTTAAACCGCTGCGCGAGGCACGCGCGAGGCCGTGAACAATCGATCATTCATCAAACCGCGTCGCTCGTCCGACTTTGCCTTTTTCTCCATGTCGCTCGCGTTACTTAATTAGGTATTGGCGGCTTCGTGCCCGTGCCCGCGCGTCGCGACGCGCGTAATTAACACGTACCTCGATCGCCGGCGATAAGGGAAGATGAAAATTATCGTTGCGAGAGTTCTTTGTACGTATTACTGTCATCTTTTGCGTGAATTATGTGTGTAAGCGTATTGTCGTGCGTCGCGCTGAATCGCGGACGATCATGATGAATCATCAAGAATATATCGCACGACGTTACCTTGATATCGAGAATTATTCGAGGGATATTGGATTGGACGTTGTAAATTCGCCGCTCCTCGCGTCCGATTCCTACCCACGTTTCGAGCCGCACGGCAGCCGCGCGACTTAAAAGTGAGGTGGTGGGATCCTGAAATTTCGCGAGGAGGAAGCCGCGCCTCTCGGGACGCTAAAAACAAGGGAGAACGAGAGCGGAGGCGAGAGGAAGAAGGAGTTGCCGGGAGGCGGGAAGCCCTCTTTTAATTTTCTTTTAGCCGCCGCGTGAGCAGCTAATTTGCGGCTACGAGCTCGGTTTGACAGGAAGGAAGGAAGAAAGGACGGCGGGAGGGCAGGAGGGAGAGAGGGAAAGAAGCGATTGAGAAGCGGAGGGATCGCGCGGATATAAAGGTGGAAATAAATTTCTCTCTCTTGTGATTTGCATGCAATGAATTTCCAATTCGATCGGACGCCCTTTGATGCCTCGCGCGGCGATCAGCGGTTTGATTAACGCACGATCGCGCGTATCTTGCCGAATTTTTCTTTTTTTTTTTAGATCGTCACATTGACGGTCTATCAATTGTCTCATCGTTACAGTCTCAAATAGTGGAGAGAGACAATTGCTGAAACGAGTCGCCTGTGCGGCGTGGATTATACTTTTGGTCTCTGAAGATCCTCAGTTTCGACAGAAGAGTCGCCGATCTTCGTCACCCCGTCGAATTCGTTTCATGAATACACATCGAGCGGAGTTCGCATTCGCAAGGGCGCGCTATTTTTTGGCGCACAAAGCGCGAGGGAACAGGGACGCTCGCGAATGCGTAGGTGCGTGGAGGTCGGTAACAGGATTACGAGGGGCGGCCGCGGCGGGGAGAAACTCGCATAGGGGCAGCAGGGCCGACCGAGGGGTGCCGACAAGTGGACCGAATAATATTGCATGGTGCGAGGGAACCGTGTAAAAGGAGAATCGTGGCGGATCCTAAGCCCGAGGTCATTCGGTATCCATCTAACTCGATCGTCGATAGTTCATTTAACGTCGCGCGGATATGCGAGGATTACAGAAGTTTCGGAACTTAACTGATCTGGAATGTTACATATATTACATAATCGAGAAATGTAAAATAGTTATAAAGAAAAAAATTGTAAAAGAGAAATAGAAATTAATAGAACAGGATTTACAAGAATTCAGTTGTAAACAATTAAAATACCTAATATTTACATGGAAGTTTCAAATTGAATCCCGTTGGCCTTTCAGGAATCAACGATAACGCTACGCGTAATCACCGCCGATGACTGCAATTGTCTTTTCGGAAATTACGAAGCTGCGCACTTTTCTCCCGTTGGTCCACCCGCGACCGATGTATATATACTCGTCGAAATTGATCAATCGCCTGTGTACCAATCGAGGGTGCATATTTAGCGGACACGGACAGGACAACGCGGGATAAACCTGTGTAACGCTCGAACGTGACGTATCTACGTGTGCGGGCACGCACGCGGGCTTGCATCACGAGCAAGTGCCGCGAGAATTTGTACCCCGGTCTTTGTGCGACAGCGTCGGCATCCGACGAGCTGCAGAGTCTTCAATAACGACCCTTCCAGTCGCAACCTCTCGAAAAATATTCCGCTCGCGTGTACCGCGCTCCGCTTGGGAGATGTTTGGGATTTGGGATTTGGAATTCTCGATTTCGCATTAGGATGAGGGATACGAGGGACTTGACGAGAGAGAGAGAGAGAGAGAGAGAGCGAGAGAGAGAGAGATACACTCTTCTTTTCAGGGAGGACGTAAAGGTGAATCCTCATCGATCGCTGCGGATTGGTACACGTGCGCCTGTGTATCTCGCGGGCGTCGCGTACCGTCGTATCACGGCAACGAAGGGAGGAAGGCGTAGAAGAATGAAATGATCGAGTTATGCCTGATTGCCGCTTGTTGTTCCAGCTCGATAAATCGGACCCGAACTCGGACCGAACTCACCCTGCTCTCCCCAATTTCCCCGGGTCCTCCAGCCTATCGCCCTTCACAGATAATCGTCCCGAAGAGGACCTCGTTTCGCGAAGACAGACGAAGACAGACGGTCGAGTGCAGTCCAGGAAGTGATTTCCTTAACTCGTCTTAATCTCTTTGATGATAATTACGGTGGCTATATTTCTTTGAAAAAAATAAAGGAAACTGCCACCTACCCTTTTTCCACAAACAAGTGCAATGTAAATTTATTACTATTATTAATATTTCTTTCCCTGAATATATATTTATATGAAAAAAGATAAAATTGTGTAAACTAAAACAATTATAGGTATATAAAAAAAGAAACATATTTTTATTTAAACATTACACAAAATATACAAAGGTGATAAAGACTGAAACATAGGACATTTTATAGGACTTTTCAGAAATAAAGGACAAAAGTGAATCTTCAAGAAAAAATAAATCTAAAGGACACAGACCTAAAATAAAGGACTGTCCTCTGTAATATAGAACGGATGATAACCATAATTATAATCGATGCGAAATCTCTTCCCCAAGCCTGGATTAATCTTGACGGCGCAATTGTCGTTCGCAGCTTCGGATCGCTCGCGTTTCATGAATCTAATCCATATCGTTCGCCGACATTGACACGATCGATATCGACATGCGTGCCACTTGTTGGCACACGTCGTTAGGTCCGTAAGGAATACTTTTAAGCCATCGGCCAGCGACTCACGGTTGTCAACGACGGTTAATTCAGCGTGTAACCGTACGCGGGATCGAGTTAACGTTAAGATCAAATTGGATTTGGCGCCGGCGCTGGTCTGGCTAAAACTTAGTCATCCGGCAGGACCCTCTTAATCCGTTTACGCTCCTTCGTTCGGGATCCTGCCGTCTGCGTCTCCGCGGCTACGTTGACAGAGAAATAAAGAGAACGGGGGGCGCGGACGAGAGGAGGCGGAGGACGAGGAGAAAGAGGGATTGCTTCATTGAGAACGGGAGGGTAACGTCTGCGAATATCGGTTCAATGGAGATAAAATTAAATGCGGGCGAAGGAGAATAATATCCGTTTTCCGGAAAGTGCCGACGTCATGCGATTCGTCGCACGGGGATAGATGCGAAAGAATCGACCTTTCGCCGGCGTTTTGCCATCCGAGACGCTAATGGACCGCTCACCGATCCATAATCCTTCCGTCGTCCCTTCGCGAAATAATTAAAGGACGAAAGAAATTAATTCTACAATACGAACTCAATCGTTCGTATCTCCATATCGTGTAGATGATACGAATACACGTCTAATGTGACTAACGTGACATTTTGCGAAACATCAATTTCGTCATTTTAACGTGGATCTCAACGTCTTTCTTTCGCGAGACTCTTTGAGAGAAGACACCTTGTCGGCGACGGGATCCAGTCTTCTCGCCGAGGCCACTTATCCGTAAAATTTCCGGGAGATTCTCGACGATTCGCGGGGCGTTGGCGGAGGCGGCATGGAACGGACACGCCCAGCGTCGCGACGCTTTTATCGATCAACAAGAGCACGGCCGATGTACGCCAACGGCCATTTTACTTTTCCGCCAGCTGATACGGGAGAGGATTGAGGAGGCGGAATCCCTGCGAGGCGAATCGAGCGATTTTGCAGGATACTTTAACAGGGATAATCTATCGACTTTTCTTTATTCCAAGCCAGGCGTCGGTAAACTTTTTTCTATAAAGAAACAGATAATAAATAACTTACAGGCCAAAATTATGCGAGGCACACAGTCGACGAAATTTTATGGGTGTTTATATAACAAGAAAGAAAATAAATTTCTACTCATTTTTTCTTATGAAATTTTCCGATGAATGATTAAGCGGATCGGAATTGGTCGACGAATCGTGTAGTTTGTCGTTCTTTGTTCTAAACGATACGCGTGTCTTCAAATATGGCCGGCAACTCCGGGCGAGAATATTGAGATCTTGATAATTGGCTACCCTAAGCTTGGGGTTCCACCTGGATTAATAAATTTTTAACGCCCGTCGTCGATGTAGCACAGTCCCTTTACGAGTAAAGGGAAGGAGGGGAGGGAGTCGTTATCATTACCGTTCGCGTATATGTATCGTATTAGACCTTTAAGAGAGACTGCTAAGACTTACAGATTCTCGCGTATCTCGCGTACAGGACGTTATCATATTTATGGGCGGTGCCGGGGAACGTGCGACACGAAAACCGCATCTATCGGCGCGCATATTTTTAAATACTAATTCGGTGTGTGCGCTTCGCCTTGTTCATTTCGACCCGTCCGCGTTGTATAAGTCCCATTCAGATTACGCGATCGGCTACTTCACGGTCTTATCCGCGGCTCTCGGCGACACGAGGCGAAAACGAGACTGGAGCGTAGTCGGGTCAAAGTGATCACCGATCTCTTATCCATGCAAATGACTTAATAAGGAGACCACAGCGTTTAGGGGCTTCGATATACTTTGTATATACATATGTGCATTTTATTTCTTCTTCTAACATTCTATCCCTCTCTCTCTTTCTCTTATTAGTTTGCGAAATCTATTTCTTTTAACGTCTATTGTTTACATGTATTACGTATATTACACGTTTACATTTTATGTAGTTTACATTACATTTTCTATCTTCTACTATTTTCAAGTTCAACTTTTTTCATAACATTATTCTAGTTCTTTTTTATTTTCTAAATTGTTTTAGAAGGGTAAGTCTGAAATATTAATAAATGGTTTCTCTTTCTCTTTCTGTCTCTCTCTCTCTCTCTCTCTCTCTCTCTTCTTTTTCTATTATATTATGTTCGTTTTTGACTTCATCATGTGAAGAAAAGGATTCAGTGGCATCAACGATATATAAGACCTTGTCGACGCGAGAGGCGGAAGTGGGCTCGCGCCGGGCCATGTTCGCTGATTCGAGAGGAATAATCGGATTACAGCTCAGTACCACTGCGTACGCGGGGTGCGGTTCATTGTTGAACGTTGACTCGAGAGGGATGAAACCACGTGTAGATACGGTGTAGCGACGCGTTTCTCGGCGAGACGCTGTCGAGCCTATTTCTCTCTCTCTCTCTCTCTCTCTCGAGCACTGTGCTCACCCAACAATCGAGAGATCCGAGCGATGTGGAACCGAATGAATCTCATTCCGGGGCTCCGAACGCCGACACGTGGCCTTACGCTATTACATAATGTAATATCGATCTCGCACGCTCCTGTCCTGCGGTGTCCTGCGATGTCTGTCGTTTGGAACCGTCAGTGACTTCGGCGCCTCGCAGACCAACCGTGCGATCCCACGCGAGCACGTCGACTGTGATCTTATCGATGATCATCCGCGATGAGGGCGAACGATACGATTACGGCCCGAGGCGCGCGGCGTTTCGACCTCCTTTACAATCCGCGGGATTCCCGGGCTATCCGGACAAGTTTCTATTCTTCGACGCGTCGTAATGCCCGGTGGAAAAAAAAGGACCGCGTGTCCTACGCGAGCGGACGATAGAAATTGTTTTCCCGTACCTGCAGCATGACTCGATTTTCAGAGTTAGCGGTCCCACGATGGAAACTGACAATCGACAATCGACGAAAGACGATTTTATCGGCGTCGCATCTCTCGCGTCGCTAATTATCGCGAATATTATCGGTATACGCGAGCCGCGCCGCGCCGCGCCGCGCCGAGCCGAGTCGAACCGACGAGCGCATCGCGCTGAATCATCGAAGGGGCTTTATTAGGCCCCGATGCACCTGCGAGCGAGGCGGAAGCGATGCGTTCCCATGAAGAAATCCCGCCACCCGTAGGAAACCCCGTATACCTACGTGTACACGGAGCTTGGGAAGGACGCGCGCGGGGATTTAACTGTGCGGGCTGAGAGAGAGAGAGAGAGAAAATTCAGGGACACCGACGAGAAGAAACACACGCCGCGTTCTGTTTGTTTGGCGGCTAAGCGCGTTAGTCTTAATCCGTTCGTCGTCGCTATTTTTTCGGTATCCCTCGTGCTAGACCAACAAAACGTCCGACGTAATCACATGTAGCATATATCGGTCGATTGTCCCCTAGAGAAGGAAGGCAGCGTGCTTAGATCGAACCCATGGCATTCCCGTTCGATGACGAAACGACCTGTGCTATTACAGGTGAGCGGGAATCATCGGCATGCGCTACCAAAACTCACCCGTTATTATCCCGCGGCCCTTGTCGTCGATCATCCTCGAGAATCAGAGGCATAAGGATCTTTGTAGCGTGATCTTGTAACTCGGAATTTAAATCATATTAGAAATAGCAAATAGCGAACATAAAAAAATTTTGCGCCACATGGATTCACAATCGATCAAAGAGCGTGGTTTTTTTGGGGGTTTTAAAGCTTAGGCTAAGTAGATTAATATAAAGAATATAAGAATAAAGAATATAAAGAGAAGATTAAGAATATAAAGACTCAGTATTATTCTCTCAGCTGTTTTGGAAATAAATGGAAATAAAAAAATTGCAATCTCAATAAATTGCAGTCTTTTGGCCCGTTTATTTCCAAGATGGTTGAAAAAATAATACTGAGACTTTATATTCTTAATCTATTTGACCTAAGTTTCAATGTAATGTAACATTTATTGAAAAATTCAAAAAAAGGGTTAAATGTCTGTGGACGCTTGGTCGCACTTTTTAATATAATTTCCAATTGATTTCGTACCAACTAGTAAATGCCGAGATGCTATGTTTCGATGATTTCGCTGATAACATTCAGAGATAATTTCGTGGGCCGATAATTTCAGAAATCGATCTTCTCGCACCTGTGCAATCATCGGAATGTTTTGCCGGTTAATATTTGATCGTCTTCACTGACAGAAGTGTGTTTCGATTTATACCAGATACATGTTCTGCCTTTCAAGTAAATATGCTATTTATCGGCTATCGCAATTTTTAACTCGACCAAACGCATGATGCGTAAGGTCGTCTTTAATTGCGCGTCACTCAATTCATTCTGTTTTTCAGCGACAAATAATCTGTGTTTTTACTCGATTTCAATTGCAGCTCAAATTAAAATTCTCTTGAAGTGCGCGTCTTCGAAAGTCGCTTTTCGAATTTGCGACGAAAAATAAATCAAATTTTCTTTCATTTTCCAAGGTTTTCCTATGTTTCGCAACGCCGAATAGGCGATGAATATTTATATGCGAAAAAAATCTTTTGTTTCGTCAAAGAAATGGCGAACGACAGTATACATTGTAAAAGAAAGATAAATAAATGATAGATAAATAGATAGAGAGAGGAGAGAGACGTGAGGAGGGAGTGAGGGAGTTCGCAGGGTAAGAGCTGGTTTTCGTAAGGTTGAGCACAGTTTTGGCGATAACGAGCGGATTTGCAATCACGACTATATTGTGCAGGATCCTGCTGTTAGCTAACTTCAAGAGGGATGAAACACAGGCGCTTTGAGATCACAGGGCAGGAGGTTGAATGTAGGATGCGGACGGGGTGGATGGGAGAGAACGTCGCGTCGCGTCGCGCCGGCTCTCCGTTACCGTCGCAATCGCTCGCGTCTGCTGCGCGGCACAGGCACAAACTGAGAATTTCAAATCTGCAAAATTGTCGCGGAATTACTTTCCCCTTATTCGTTCTGCACAAGTTTAATTTGCGATTAAAAACACGCCATTTCCGATCGCTCACGATTTCGAGATTATCCGATAATTTTTTTAGGAGAGAGTCAACAAATCAGAAAACTCGTAGATAAAAAAATATAATAAATATAATATACACTAAAAAAGAATTCTGGTTAAAAACAGACAAATCAGAAAATCTTGTAGGACTGATCTAATATTCTGGTTATGATGGATCATTATAAATATAACAATACTTTATAAGTTATAACATATTGAGTTTTATTATAATAATCAGAATTTCTATTATAATAAGAATATTTGATCAATCCTACAAGATCTTTTGATTCGTCCGTTTTAAACCAGAATTTTTTTCAGAGTAGCCTCTTAATATTTTCGAGGATATATTCCGAAGCTCCTTTCGCATAAAAACCCATATTGAGCGAAATGTTCAAAGGGTTAAAGATCGAAGTGTTTCACGGTAAATGCCAAGATTTATCGGGCCAAGGCCGCTATACAGTTTGTCCTTATCGCTTGTGAGACTGTGTGGTCCACATAAACGCGGAGGAGGAAACAGATAGCGCGCTATTAAACACTCGCGTCTTCGGTTGAGAAGCAGTGAACCGGATTTTTATAATATTCCCGTTGTTTGCACAGCAGGTGGTTAGCGATGCGAGCGACACGTTAGTCTTCTCGAATTTGTATTCTTTTACGAGGAACTCCGGGAACCTAAGTGACAATAGAGTCACGGGTTCCGTGCTCGGGGCCTCGCGGCGCATCCCGGCCCAATGTCGAACGCGAATAAGTCCGATGGCGATCATTCTAATGATAATATTAGGTGTCCTATACCTAGCCTCATGACCGAAGGCTCCTCTCCAGACCATTTTCAGAAAACTCTGCGAGAGCGGAGAGCTCTTTAACTCGGCGTGTAAAATGCGGAGAGTGAACGAAGGGATAATCAATAGAAATAAAAAAAATTTTTAAGTGACTGTCGGGATCAAAATATTGCGCGACGTCGTGGTTAATAATTACGCCAATCAGTACTGCAATCTGTCGCATAGTAGTATATCTGAGTACTTGCACAAACATAAAGCCTATTAATACGGATCGCTATACAAACGTCGTGGCATCGGTACTCTCAGATATCAGATATATACTCGCGACTCGCGGTACGGTTATTAATTATCCAATTTTTTTCTCTGGATGCACGTGATTGCCGCATCGTCTTGGTATGCTCTCCGGTGACCGTCGACGGGCTTGGCTCTCGATCGCGCCGATTAATGGGCTCGTACGAACGGCTCGTGGACGCTGGACGCGGCACCGTCGCGTTGTCGCCTTCGATTTGTTCGGCACCGGCCGAACGGGGGACGGGGTGGAACCCCGCGGTTTTGCGCCACGAGAGAGAGAGGATCCTCCGAGCGCCTCACGTAGAAGGACCTTTGTTCACAGTTGGCTTCGCCACCGGAATAATTCGACCGCCATTTTTCTCGCTTTATGCCGGGTAAGCGTTACTAATGGCCCGTTCTCGAAGCAGCGCGAGGCGACACGAGAGACTGGCGCGCGTAGGTAAATTTACACGGTTTTACGCGCTTGCTTCGAGTTAATAAATAAAGGCGCCGCGCGCGCGCGCGCGGACTCTCGGAAATGCACGCTCGTGCGTCAGCGTGCATCGAGCACGCAAATGTTTCGGAATACCGTGTAAGCAATCGCGATTCTCGATGCTTTATGACGATGTCCCGGTGGAATTACGTAAGAATTAATACGGCGACGGGTCGCGATCCGTTTCGATAGCATCGGACGCTTCATCGATCGTCCCGGCTTCCCGGTGAGAAGCCGGGCGTTTAAGAAGCGAGAGACATTTCACGGATCACCGATCGCCCGGCAATAAAACACACGGGTGACAAGAACCGAAAACCCGTTTGACAGTTTTCCACGACGCGAGAAATTCATATTCATTTTGGGCGTGGACGTGGATACGCGCGCGGTCGCAGCCAAGTCGACCGGGATCGTGAATGTATAGCGCGTCGCGTCGCGTCGCGCCTGTGTGCGTGGTGACGCTAAAACGCGTGTAAAGAAAGATAGAAATAGTATAGGCGGGGGATAGCGCGGTGATAAAAGCCGCCGGTCTATTCGGGGATGATTTACGGCTCGGGCTTCGGCGCGGTGAAAATACAAACAGGTGCTGGAACTTCCTCGAAAACTCATATTTATCCGGACGAAAAAGGAGAATCCATTTCATATCCTTGATATACGTGTTTAACATAAAGTTATATTAAACATTTTTTTCCCTTCTGTCTCACTCCAGGGAGAGGAAATGAAAAATTGATGGAAATTTTAATAAGTGAAATTTTGACCGATAAGTAATTTTCATAAGTAAATAGAGATATATTCTTCAGTCAAGTTGGATTTTTGTGTAGCTTAATATTTTCTTAAATATTGAAATATTCTTAAATTTTTTATTCTAGAATCTCCACAATTGTCGCTTTTTGTTCGTTTTCTCACAAAATTAAACATTTCCATCGACTAAATGGAGATATGGCAATTGAACCTGAATAAGATAATTCTTAATTATTAATATAAATTCTTAAAATCTTAAATATCGAATCTCAATAATTTTATTTAAATTCTTAAAAATATTATCAAGCTGCAAAGATGCAGCTCAAGTTTGCCATATCTCTATTTAGTTGTTGAAAATGTCTAATTTTGCAAGAAACCGAGACAGGCAACATCGCCACGACGATTTTAGAGCACAGCGCTGTACACGTGAAGGATATTCCGCGGTGGCTCTCGGCAAGGAGCCGCAGGAGGAGCGCACGCATACTCCTACGTCGGAGTGCGGCGCGGTATCGGATGTGCCTCTGTGACTCGCAAACGAAGTTTGCGCCAAGACTCGGGCCGGAGTTTGCGAATCACCGCTGAAATTCCATTCGGCAGTTTGGGCTGCCGACAATAAGGTACCCCAGCTCGCGCGAACGCGACCCACCGTCTACCGCCGCCGCCGCGCGCGAGCGCGGCGTACACCCCGTCTACCCACACGCATTCCCGCACCGTACCGTTCCCCCGTGAACGTGCACCCCGCTCTAGGTTGGGGGAACCCATGGGCGGGCACCGATGGGCGGAGCTTATTCGACCGCCGCTCACCCCAACGTCGTGGCCACGGAGTCCCCGATCCTCTCCGTCCGCGCTCCGCCACCTATTATCACCACCTATCTGTCTCGCAACCCTCCTTGTGCCCGACATGTACGTAGAGCGAGTCGGCGAATTGCGTGTTGTTGCATCGGTGTACAACAGTTCTGATAGTCTCTCTGCGCAAGATACCGATTTCTTGTTTATACTTTTGTTGTAACGAGATATCAACTTATTTAATCGCAATTATGATG
>VBVR01003191.1:0-18610 GCA_011638315.1 Tetramorium parvispinum | reverse complement strand
TATATATATATATATATAAGAAATACATCTTTATTTAGACATTACACAAAATATACAAAGATTATAAAAACTGAAATATAGGACTTTTTAAACAAAAGAGAATTTTTATGAAAAAAATTTATCTAAAGGACACAGACCTAAAATAAAGGACTGTCTTTTGTAATATAAGATGGATGGTCACTATATTTATAATACTTCACACACATTACTTTTCTATATAATTTCCATACTTATCCATATAAAAAATTGTTTTCACATGAGAAAAAGTCTTGTTACCTTATTATTGAACAGTCCTCGTGTCATTATGTCGAAATATAAGTGTATCCGTCGTTATTTCCATCGAGGCAAAAAGCACAATTATTGAATATCAATAGTCTTGTTTACTCGTTACTCTCATTAGAATTGTCATTTCTTTGTGACACAGTTTCGGAAACTTACTTATGTCTTTTCTGTTGAAACGGCGTATATATTTTTGCGACTACCGTTCGCAGCCGGAATAATTGAATTTTCTTTCCTGGCCGCGTGGCATGGCAATTTCTCGAAATGAACGATACACGTTGAATAACGAACGCGCGCGCGAAACGATTATCGACCCTCGACCATTTCGGTAATTTCGAATTTTCGCCGCTCGCGTTTCTCCGCATACTTTTTTTCTGCCGCTTACGAGCGTTCCAATTAGCGCTCGCATTAACATTGCCGATCGGCGGCGCTCGCTCGCTCGCGGAACCATTCGCGTCGCAAAATGTGAGAGGACGTGTAACGCGCGAAAAACGTCGTAAAATTGCATCGGCGCGACGGGGACAGGTCGTTTCATGCACGCGGTTTCAGTGCTCGGTGAAACGCGAAAATCGAACAAAAGTTGTTGGACAGTGAGGCTTATTTCCGCGTCGCGCAGCCCGAAAACAGGTCCGAAGTTCGAATCGACGTGTCGTTAGAATCGATGATCATCGACGTATCGGCGGAATCGACGACAATCCAGCGTGCACGCGTATCGAGAGGTAAAGCCGATGCGGCCGGCCGATCGGTCGGAATTTTCGAAAGCAATCGAACGGGTTTGTCCGCCGTCGTGACCGTTAGTCCAATTGAAATTACGAACGGGTAGTTTACAGTAGTGAAACGAATGGATTTCGACGCTGCTGCCCTTTTCGGCCTATTATTGCCGTCGAGAGCGATTAATACTCTACTCGGGGAGAAAAGTGGAAAACTAATAGTACACGGGACCGCTCCATTACCGCCGAGCGAAATTTTAATGCGAGATCCTTTGACGAATTTGCGGTCGATTTCCCCGAAAGAGTGTCTGATGGATTTGATGGCGGGGAGGACTTCCCTATAGACGGAGAAGAGCGTGTTCGATGGAAAAAAAATTCCCATCCAAGCCGCAACGTCGCCGACCGTGGAAAAATTCGACGGTGTTGGCGAATAACGAGAACGATACCTTTTCTCTTTTTTTTTTTGATGGAATAACGATACCAGCTTGACACAGTCTTATCGTTGCGTATATCGTTGTGTTAGAATATTATCTTGGTATTTTTTTTCAATAATTTCGTCCGCGACTGATTACCATAAAAAAAAATAAATCAAGAAGTCAAAATTGTTCGGTCAGAATTTCGACAGAAAACATTTAAAAGTTTTTTTTAGAGTATGCGCTGGTATCGGGCGGTAAAAGCTTCAGCTAAAATAAAAAGCTACACTAAAAATTGTTCTTGCAATATTTTGTAAATAGAGTCAACGCAAAGAGTCACGTTACCGGATGTTAAAACATCAGAAGTTAATTAGGTACGCTAATATCGAGTACGTTTTGATTCTCATCGGCAAACTGATAAGCGTAATTCGTGGCGGCGGATGTGTCCGAAACACGCGGAAATTAATTCGAATGGCCGGGGGAGGATAAATCGGGCGATATGAAAAATTAGCCATTTTCGCGCAATCGATGAAATTTGAACAGAACGTTTGGCGAACAGCCGGTCGTCCGGTGGGACTGATTCGGGATCAGGGACAAGGATATCATTATCCAATCGACTGGCAGACAGAGCTCCCAACCTGTCGGTAGTACGACTGTATCATTGTGCAGCGAGTAACGCTCGGTGCACACGACTGATATATATGCATTGCTGACAGATGATTGAGCGCGACGATTGCCGGATAGATTGGAGACTATGGAGGTTCAGTAAAAGCCGATCAGAGCAAGGACATCTCGCGAAAACGCGACAGTTAGAGAAATGCGATGAATCTGCGGACTAAATTGGAGACATTTATACGCAATTTGCAGTTTAAAACGTTACACGATTTTGATTGCGAGTCAAAAATTTGATTGAAAATCGGTCCTACCCTTTTCTTATTCTGAATAGTGTATTTATAAAAAAAAAGAATTATGCACTGAAAAAAAATTCTGGTTAAAAATGGACGAATCAGAAAAATTGTAGATGTGATCAAATATTCTGGTTATTATAATAGGAATTCTGATTATTATAAGTCATAAAGTATTGAGTCTTATTATAATAACCAGAATATTTGATCACGCCTACAAGATTTTCTGATTCGTCCGTTTTTAACCAGAATTTTTTTTATTGTGAGGAACAGGAGGACGAAAGTTATTTTATTTTAGAGATTGATTTACATATCTGAACTATAAATTTTTTTTATTGTTTGATTCATACATCTTACGCAGTAAATGAACGATGATTTAAAGCATCGCGTTGAGTATGAATCACTTTTTTATTACATGATAATTTCGAAAGCCGTTTATGCTTTATCGGCCTGTTCTTGACACTATCGAAATTAACAGGTTCGCGGTATTATTATTTTGGAACAGATACCATTCATTTTAGAAATAAAACGCAATAGTCGGTTTAGCGCGAAGGAATTTTTCGAGTACGACGACGGACCGCTCAGATATCGACCGGCGAGTTACGAGACAACCCGAAAAAAATACGCGAGCGTAATTGCGAGACTTAATTGAGACGCGCGCAGGTGCGCGGGCTTCAATTAAGTGTCGCCTTTCGGACATGTACGCGATTTAATTAAATTTACAGAGGACGGTAATTTTTTAGACGACCCGTAGATGCGCGCGGGCCATTTAGAGCTACCGCGGGAGTATATGCATATTTACGCGCGAATTAAAATCACCAGGCGGATCCGGCGAGCGCCGGACGGAACTGTTATTTTTCGCATTGCAGCCATCTAAGCCCTCGCGAGACACTTTACATAAAAGTATTACAGCACTAAGTAAAATTAAGATTAGAAGTAATAAGAAGAATTATAAACATTGCGGGGAAATGGAAAGATAATATCTCTTGTGCCTGATGCAAACCATCCCGAGGTAAGGTGTCTCTTTTTATAAAAATGTAAAATCGCACGCGACCCTTTCACGCGGGTTTTTATTTTTATGGGTAGTTCCAGAATGATTACATCCAATATAACCGGGTTCGATTAACGATTTAGTGTCACCAACCTATGTATCAAAGGTCGTTTGTATCCTTTAACAAAAAAAACGACCAGACGGGATCTGCATCAAAAGTTACAATAGCCCACCACGACGCGACAGGGTAATACGCAGCGTAATATTCTCGCTCGAATTTTTGGCATAAACGCCATAGATGCCCGGAGGGGTAGTATTCACCACGATTCAACGCAGGGTGGTTCGAAGGGTCAAAGGGCGTCGTTAACGCGGTCAGCGCACTCCAGTCGCGTATCAAAGTGCTCGAAAGTTCAGCGGTTTCAGCTTCGGCGGCGAATCGCTCCCCAGGATTACATAAAAAAAAGAGAGAGGGATAGAGTGGAAAGAAGAAACAAACTGAAAGGTGGAGGCGCGTGAGTAAAGATCGCCGCCGCGAGTCTTTTATTTGTTTACGGTTCGGCCATTTCGTAGCGAAAAACGGCCACGCGAACTCGTTTCGCGCGTTGAATTCCCATTCGAAGTGCTTTACTTTCGGCCTGTTCCGAGATTTAATTACAAAAAAAAAAGAAAGAAACACGCGAAGTTTCTGCGCATCCATCGCCTGCTCGTTAGAGAAACATCTAAGGTCGATCGTATATATACCCCCGTTTTTGCATAAACGAGCGACGCTCGCAATACCATTGAATTTTATCTGCGAAATTAAACGTGAGAAAAAGTAAATTTTCGCTCTCGAGATTGAGGAAAGAAAGAGCAAGTGTGCAATTTGCAGTCGCGCAATTTGTTATCACTGTTTAAATGAAGATGAAAACGCGAGCGACGAAGAAACACATAAATTGAGAAAAATTAAGAATCGCTACATTAAAAATGGATATTCTAGCTAGCGACGGTTATATTCACAGATCGTTCTCCTTCTCTCGCTTTTACTGATTCCTGACGAATAGCTACGAATTAGCTGAGGCGAGAAAGGTGTCAGCGGACCCCTTAGAGGTCCCGATCGACGTCTGTATCCCCGAGCAGGATCCTATCGATCGGATCGGATCGATATCGTGGTCGCGGACCGTTCGTCTGAAAGACGGGTTCCGGCGTACGGTCGAACGCGCTCTTTCTGCCGGTCGCGCGACGAAAGTAATGGCTCTTTGAATTTAGCTGGCGCAGAAAATGGAGACTCGCTCGAGGAAAAAGATAGAAATGCAAATGCGCCGTGCACTCGAGACTCGAGATGACGACGACGACGACGACGACGACGAGTTCGAGTTCGCGTCGCCGCGGTAGCATTCCGTACAATTGTAGCCGCGCACTTTCTTCCGCAATATCATCGTCCCTTTCCACGGCGAATTTTAGGACGGAGTAAGACGTTTATTATATCCCCGGGAGCTTCAACATTGTCACCGGGAATAAAGAGAAATATAATAATAATAATAATAATAGTAATAAGGTCGCGAAAGAATAGAATTTATTACACATTTCTGGAAGATTTCGGTTTATGCGAAATATTTCGTCAGTGTAATTATTTGCGTGTAAATTAATAAGATGAAACGTAAATTATACACTGCAGCACTAACGGATTAATCCGCTGCTAATTAGCAGCTTTAACGTAGCCCCTCGAGAGGGATATCTGCTGACGTATTCGCGAATAAAATATCTTCTATTCCCTTGGATATCTCCCTGTGCCACGGTAATGCCAAAACTGTTACGCAAAATGTTACGTAAAATTTTGCTAAAACTCTCGAAGGACCGTTAGCTGCTCGGCTATCATAAATTGTTATTCTATTCTACTCGATAAATTCTTGAGAGTCACGGACGAAATTTTGCACGAGAAACTTCTCCTTCGGGCCGACCACGTAAATCGCGAGTAAAGAATGGAAAAGCGCTCGCCACCCCCACCCAACATCAAAAACTTAAGAGAGGTCAGGTCTAGTGACATAACTAAAATAAAGATGAAGGGACGCGAAGAAATTTGTCAAATTTCTCAATATTAACGTATATACATCGTACACATCAAAAACTTAAGAAAGGTCAAGTCCAGTGACATAACTAAGATGGAGGGACGCGAAGAAATTTGTCAAATTTCAATATTAACATATATCGTATCCATCAATATAATAACCTTTTACAAGTGGCACAGAGAAATGAATTTCATATTAAATATTAAAAGTTTAATTAATTTCTGTTCTCGATTAAATTTAATTCTTTGAAAAACGAAATTATTGTAGAATATTATTATAAAATCAATACGAGTACGTAAAATTAAGCAGTGGAATATATAGCAAATAATCTTAAATTTCAGCTATTTGAATCTATATAGTTTTACGAAGAGCAATAAATATAAACCAAGCTGCAACCTACGTGTCATTAATTCTTATGAAAGAATTGACAAGTCTAAGAAGATTGTACACTGAGAGTAAAATATAGTTACTTTTGGCCTCATTTTTATAATATTTCTAACGATAATTATGGTTAACATAATGTCGCATATAGTTAAGTTAATCATATTTCGTGTTAGAAATATTATAAAATTATGGTTGAGGCCAAAAGTAACTATATCTTTCTCTCAGTGTATAAGACGTACAATATAAACTTTTATAAACTTGAGGGATATCACGTATCGTCGAGTTCGATTTCTTCCTCCGTAACATTATTTAACTCATTGTCAAAGCATTTTCTTGCTGTACATGTAGCGGAAATAAATTGCAAATAAACGGCTCTCACAAGAAAAAGCTAGTGCGAGCTTCGCGCGGAAAAAAAGTACGGGCACGCGGGAGGGAGAAATGGGGATGCGCACTTAAACTCCAAACTTGCCTCCGGGTGCACGTTCACCCAGTTACGCCACCGGCCAAGCCGAGCTTTTCCGTGTTCTTGGCGCCACGCGCAAAAAGCGAATTCCATTTCCGCGCACGGGGCGGCGACGCTCGTTCGACGCTCGGACTCGCGTGTTTTGCACGCTTGGCCCGTTTGCAAACGCGAAATCCGCGCGCTGCAAATACCGCGCGCGTCCGAGCGTCAAGCGAGCGTCGCCGGGGCGCGCCGGGGCGCCCCGGGGCGACGCGACGTCGAGCGTCGAGAGGGTAGAGCGAGATTATTAACTCTTAACGGGCCGGGTTGAGGGAAAAAAATGACATACGTGCGCGGTGCGAAATGGCGTGACAGTGCCGATCACGGTACAATGACTGATCCGTTAGCGTAATAAAAAAGGATGTTGAATTTTTATTTGGATATCGCATTTTTTTTGTGGTACATCCACAGATTTTGCGTCACAGGCCGAATTGTGGGTTTCCGTAAGCGATTAAACCTTAAAACGATAACCTGCTTCATACACGGTCACACGATAGATAATAATAAAAACCGTGGAAAAATGAGGACACATTTTTCTTGACAACGAGGTTGAAGTACGACGTGGATCCAGCAGTGATGGATTTTGGAGATTAATTGAAGATGCGTGGTTGTCAGGAGCAGATAACGTTTCCATGTCTACGGAATATTATCAAAAAACTGGGATAGTCGAAAACATTTTATATTTTCACCGTGTATCTCATTTTGTGTTTCGATATAAAAATGACATAGTTTTGTGACATGTTAAGTGAGAATATCTCATTTTTTGCGTGTAGGTATGCAATTAGCGTTATATGTTTCGAATTGATTTCATCGAGGGCCGCGGTGAAAAATCAAATATATTTTTCACGCGGACGCAAAGTTCGTTTACCGTGTAATTTCCAGATATGAAAGTCGTCCATTTAATGGTCGCCCATCGAATGCATTTCGGACGCACGTGTGATTAAAAGGGTTCGGCCGCAAAGCGGTTAGTAACGTACGCTCGTTAAATCCGCAGCTGGCGACATCAATTTAATGGCACAAGAAAATTAACCGCTTTCACCTAATAAGATTAGGATTTATTTAATTCTTGCCACCGTGCGTAAATCCCTGCAACGAGACCCTCTCGATTTCCACGAGACCATTTATTCTCGAAGTAATTAAACAGTGATCGAAATGTTGCCGAAATTGATGTACTCCACGGGTACATTGTATTTTTCTTACTTATTCGTTGCACGCTAAAAGGATTGCCGATAAACGTTACACACAGAAAAATATTCATTCTACAGACGAGAAAACCAATTACTTATTTTATTTTGTTTAAGTATTAGTTTTCTTCAGCTAATTGCAAGAATATTTTTTTAATAATAATTTAAGATATACTCATTACAAGTGCAGAATATGTTTTAAGTAAATGTGATGCTTATGATGACTTTATGATAGATTCGCGGACATATAAACTTACTAAATAAATTAGAACAAGTATATTTACTCGTAGGTAGTATATATTATTTTTCTGTGTATTATCGCTTTACATGTTGTTGTTTAATTAGCGGCACAAATGAATGCGCGAACAAATAAAACGTGATATAAACTCCAGTCATTAGTTCTTGCTCATATAAATTCCGTTTGTAATAGTCATAAAGAGGAGATCGATTCATAAACGCGCGAAATGGCAAATATTCAGAATTGCGTCCGAATCGTCTCGATAGACTCGATCAAATTAATTATATTCCAAAATGGAGTCGCGTGTTTCAAATTCGATGCTTGAGAAAAAGAAAACGCAAGAAACGTGACTGGCGTGATGGTGGCTCAGCGAAAGTGCGACTTTCGGAAATTGGTGGCTCGAGCACGCCGTGCCCAGGGCGAGCGCACCCGGTAGGCCGGATTCTGGGGCTCCGGTTTCCGGTGAAACGCCTAATCTGTATGTATGCGACGCATTTACATGAACAGAGCGGCCGAGTTCGCCGTGCGCATATCGCGGCCCATGCTAATGGACGAAAGGGTAATCTGTAATCGCTAATTACATCGAGTTAAACCCCGACGTATTCACCCTGAAACGAGGGCTGGGCGTGACGTTATATTCCACCGCGTTTCACCCCCGCCGCTCGCGACTACCGCGTTATGATTAGTGCGAGCGATAAGTCGAGATGTCTGGCGTATTCTCCCACGCCGGTTATCCGGGAACGATTAACCCTTTTCGACCCAGCAGCTCCAATTCAATTCGCATATTTTACGTCCTATCGGGACGATAGTCGCGCGATCGGAAAATAGCTGATATTTATTGTTCTGTACCGCTCCAAGATTACGTCGTACTTTTACGTCGCTATTTTATCAATATTTTACATTTGTATTATATTTTATAGTTTGCGCGCACCGGCGAGATACAAGGAGGATAGTTTGACAGAATGTACGATACGCACTTAAAGCTCTTTCTTTTTCTCTCTCTCTCTCTCTCTCTCTCTTTTTAATGCGACTGGCTAATGAGTGAGAATGAATATCGAAGCGTTGAAATCTGGAAAGAGATAACAAAATGAGAATTTTACATATGGATACGGTGACATTTTCGACACTGACGAGGCTAAATTCATAAGCAACGAGCGAATATTCCTGCGCAAAAGACTTCGTATCTTCGGGAGAAAAAAAGAAATAAACAATTTCACGTCGTATGAATATGTTGGCGGCTGTGTTTCACCCATGCGAAAGCAGTCGTTCCGTTGCGATTGAAAAAAGAATTGTCGCGTGATACGCAACGATATCGATCAGGTGTTTCGTTCGAGAGCCCGTATAATTCGCGTTTCTGCAGTGGCGAATAGCACGAGCTGTGAAAAAAAAAACAAAAAATAGGAGGAGAAAAGGGGGAAAAAAGAAAACGACGAGAGAGAGAGAGAGAGAGAGCGAGAGGGAAAATAGGTTGAAATGCCTCCGTAAACATTCGTATAAATAAATGTAAATCTGCCCATTGCGCGCGCGAGAGCGTTATATGTATAAAGCGGACGAATAAATGTAAATCTCGCTTTTCTGGAAATGGCACGCTCGAATAAAATCTCGGAGCGATATTCCGGTCCTCCCGATAAATGGTAGGGTGTGACAGGGTCGGGAGAAGGCGCGGGGCTTAACGATCAACAGAGAGTAGTTTTGCAGGCGCGGTAATTGATGGTTTTGTCGCACAGAGCCGAGCTGATTACTCTATGATGATAATTAACTGCGTTTATAAGCGCGTTATGGGCGCGCGTGCTGCGGCGTGGGCTTCGTGCCTTCGCCGGAGCGTTGATTAAAGCTCGAGTGACGCGGCGCAAAAACGACCCCGGCAACCTTTAACAAAATTCTCCGGCCAGGTATGAGATCGCAGGCTGGAGGAGGGGAAAAAAGGAAAACATATTTTACCTTTTTTGATGAGCCGCGCGAACCACTCGTCGGAAACGAGAGGGACGCCCGCGCGGCACGCTAAACTCGTTATCGACGACGATATAAGATGAACTCCTTACCCCTTTGCGCCGCCCTCTCGGCATCGGCGATAGCTCTTACGGAATTCCGCCTCGTGTTTAGAAATGTAGATGGGATAAGATGCTTAACTACTGAATATAGGTGTTCAATCCATTGGAACTGAACTGACGGAATTCACGTGGAAATTCAAATGCCTCATGAAATGTAAAACGGAAGTGCCGGGGAATTCGGCTTAAAAAAAGATTCTTAGCGGAATATTTTGGATTTGGCGAACAACTTTAAGGACGCGCGCGCGTCTTCGCTTTGAAGTCACTTGGTATTTAACAAATATAAAGTCAGAGGATGGCTACCGTCTGAGCGACCCTTAATGCTGAATCTTTTGACAAGTAAGTTGCTTAGTGGAGCACCGCGCGCGTTTGAAAAACATGTCTCGATAATACGCGAGTTCGCGATTGCAACGAAACGTTATGTGCAAATCGCGCTTTTTACGTAAACGGATATGCGGATATGCACGAGGCGCGCGCGCGAGGCCGACTGGCATGATTATTCCCGGCGGTTATTACACGTTGCTCTATTAATTTCTCCGGTTGTCTCCACAGCAGACGATGACGTCTGAATCGGACACCGGCGTTCCGATTCCAGCCGCATGTTGTCGCATACGTAATTTGTGCCTGGTGCACGCCGATGAGTCGCGCGTCGCTCTCCAGTTGCCAGCGCCGAGCTGCATAAATAATATCGAGACGCGAATGGTCCCTAAACCCATCGGTTCACGCCGTGCTATGTATTGATAGCGTCACCTCGTCGATAAGTTTGTTACAAGTTTAGAGAGAACGAAATTACAGGATAGAAGTAACAGAAATTCAAGGGGATGAGAAAACAGATAAATAAGTTTCTGCACGTTATTTCGATCGACGAAAATCGTCGTAGAAATTGTCTGTATCTCGATCTCCGTGATAGTGAGATCAAAGGAGTTTTGAGATGTAGGCATTTGATGAAGTTAAATTTAACGAAGTGTATGAAAAGAGAAAATGTAAATGAGAAATAATATTATGGGAGACACAATAGCGATTT
Organism: Tetramorium parvispinum; assembly: GCA_011638315.1. Taxonomy (NCBI): domain Eukaryota; kingdom Metazoa; phylum Arthropoda; class Insecta; order Hymenoptera; family Formicidae; genus Tetramorium; species Tetramorium parvispinum. The sequence goes on along the minus strand of VBVR01003191.1, from coordinate 7,887 downwards.
ATCTCAATAAACCGAAGGACTAATTGAAAGAAAATAATACAGGCGATATAAAGACAGAATGAGGTGACTCTAGACAGAAAATTTATTGTGTTCTGTAGAGAGTCTTTTGGTGCGAGCAGAAAGATATACCGCCATATATTATATAAAATTTTAACCGAGAAGAGAAGAATCAAGTATTCTATTCCAATTATAAAAACTATATTGAGAAAGTTGGAACTTTTAATTTAGAAGATAAAAGGCACTAGACGGCTCTCTCTTAAAAGACTCGGGTTCGCAAGTTGGTTTCTGCAGATAATAAATCGCGCAAGTAGCAAGCCTCTAATAAAAATGATTGATAGGCACTTCTCATTTGAAATGAACCGGGGATGATAAGAACGGTATTTAGTTCTCTCGGGCAAAATCATTGACAGAATTAAAATAATAAAGAAGATAAACGAGAGACGAGATGAGAGAGGAAAAGTCTATTTGTGACCTAAAACTCATTAATAACAGCTGGATCTCGTAATGCTGCGTAATGCGGCTGAAATGAGAAATGAGTAACGGGGTCAGGCGCGCGTGGAGAGGACGCAAGTTTCGCATTCGCGAAAATCGCATAATCCTTTCCTAATGACGCGACCGTTTTTAGCTTTAATATGCGCGCGCGCGTGCTGGCAGTGATACGACAGCGAATATCCGCGGCCGCGTTTCACCATCCGCGCAGTTCGCGTATTTCGTCGCGCGGATTAGCAGTCCGCGCTGAAACGTATGTAAAGTCGCGCGCGCTTATATACGGGGTACGCGAAAGGGGACAGACTCTGGGTACGCTCTGCGCGCCAACAGACATCCGACTACGCTCCATCCATTTAGTCTTCGACGTTGAGCACTCGAGCAATTAAAGTCTCGTAAATTTCCGCTCCGCTTCGAGAAGGGAGTCTGAAAATCGCGCGTGTGCTTCCTCACACGTTCTCGATTTTTTTCCCCAACGCCCACCGTCCGTCCTTTTTACGTCGCGCGAAAATTATCTCGAGAAATAAATATTTCTTTTTGCGTTTAGCTTTCGAGACATGTGTCACGTTGACACGCGTATCGGTGATTTCGGTACACTGTATATGTGGCTTAATGCGGACATACGGAGTGCATCAGCGCGGCACTGGTTCGACGGAACGGGGCGGGGCGAGGCGGGGCGCGAGGCGAGCTTTCGAAATAAATCCCTCCGTACGCGTAAATCACGCGAACTCTTTTTTTCCTCCCGAAACGCCGTTAATATTCCCGGCATTTTCGTGCGACTGTCACGCCGGGGCGATCGATGTCGCTGGATTTTTAGACTTTTGTTGACCCGGATTGTTATCGCAAGAAAAATACTCTTATCAATCGGATGAATCGCGCTCCCGTGATCGCGCATGAACGATGAATCGCCAGATAAACGAGGCCGTGCGCGATCCATCAGATCCACCGGCAATCTTGGCCGAACCTGCTCGATCCGATAAAAACTCGCTTTGTTCCCGCGCGCAAGGATTGAAACTATAATAGTGGAGCATGTAAAAAGCGTGTTTAACAACGCGCTACGGTAGTATCGATTGCTCGTTACAACAATGGGGCATCTCAACGAGGGGGAGAAAGGGAAACATCGCCGGAGATGATTTCGCAAAATCCGGAACGTGCGAGGATGCTCCGGATGCTTCACCGCCCCCGTTTGACATAGTGCCTATCAAGACACCATCTGGGTCGATATCGAATTTTATCCACCGATTTGCCGAGGAGGAGAGCCGGGAGAGCCTCTGCTCTCCTCGCTCTTTCTGTCCCGAAACGAAAACGCCGGGCGTCTTTGCCCATTTCGGGGATCAGCCATCCCGTTTAGGTTTTACGGCGTACTTTGGGCCACGGCGCGCGCTCGGACTCGGCTCCGGACGACGACGGCGCGCTCGGGCGTTTCCATCTCGAATAGAAGTTTTTACGCCCCGGGAGCTTATTATCCGCGGAACAGCCGCGGGTGCTCGTATTTCCGGATATAATTTAGCCGGTCGGGCCGTTTCAGCTGCGCGCGGCAGGCTTAATTTCGCACCTACGTGCGCGATCGCGGCCAACGAAAGCGGAAATAACTTTGCCCTCGCGTTACGAGCACGAGGCGTGCGGGGGAGAGGGAGAATGAACGAGCACCGTTGCTGCTCGTCGGCCACGGCGCGGTGAGCTCCGCGGAAAATAATTCAACGCTCTTGTCGTAAAACCGGCATAAATTGGGTGCGGTGTGCACCAGACAGTATCGATTCCCCGAGGCAACTGTCGACAGCGTTCTACGCTAGACCTAGACCGGAGTTTGTCCACTGCACTTGCCGACGGTGGTTCTCGAACGGTGAACTAAACTCGGACGGATTTAGAGTTGAACGTGCGAATCTTTTTTCTTCGAAAATTATTCCCGATGCAGCAGCTTGAGTGTTAAATTGTATCGCAATATTTATGCGCGGCTTTAAATAAGATTTTTTTCTTTTACCTACCATGATTAACCGGAGACTTTTCGTTTATCGTTGTAGACGTCACGACGCAGCTTCACCGTCATCGGCGTTCTCCACCTGCTCGTCCTGGTCGGCCTTTTCGCCCTCGGCACGGCCGAGGCACGGACCTTCTGCCCCAACGGCTGCACCTGCGACGACGACACTCTGGTGGTCTCCTGCGTGGGCGCCAATCTGGACGTAATACCCATCGCGCTGAATCCCAGCATCCAGCGGATAGTGCTGAAGGAGAACCGTATCAAGATCGTGGACGCGGCAGCCTTTCAGTTCTACGGCGACCTGAAGAACGTCGATCTCTCCAGCAACCACCTATTCACCATACCCAACGGCAGTTTCGACGCCCAACGGCACCTCGTGGAGCTTCATCTAAAGCACAACAAGATCTCGGCGTTGACCGAGAAGACGTTCCAGGGCCTGAAATCCCTCACGGTGTTGAATCTGCGGGACAACTACTTGGAGACGCTGAAGAATGGCCTATTCGCCTACCTGTCGAAGCTCGAGGAGCTCGACCTGGGCCAGAACCGCATATCGAAGGTGGAGCCGGGCGCGTTTCAGAAATTGGGTACCCTCCGGGTACTGTATCTCGATGACAACCAACTGCGAACCATTCCGTCGCCAGCCCTAGCGCCGTTGAACGCCCTCGCCGAGCTTCACATCGGTTGGAACGCCTTCTCCTCATTGCCGGACGATGCGTTCAAGGGTCTCGAGCAGCTGGCGGTGCTGGACATTATGGGCGCCGGGCTGGACAACATCAGTGACGGAGCGTTTCGCGGCCTAAACGCCCTTCGCACCCTGAAATTGGGCGCTAACAAGCTGCGCGAAGTGCCGACGAAGCAGCTGGCGGTGCTGCCGCGTCTGGAGGAGCTCACGCTGGGCCAGAACTTCTTCACGATCTTGCGATCGGGAGCTTTCCAGGGTCTGTCGACGTTGAAGAAGCTCGACGTGTCCGGTGCCAAGCTGCTTACTACTGTGGAGAAGGGAGCCTTCTCGGATAACGCCAATCTGGAGACTCTCGTGTTGAATAGTAATAAACGGTTGGCCACTATGGAGGACGGTTCTCTGGCTGGCTTACCGAATTTGAGGCACCTGATGCTGCGCGACAACGCCTTCGTCACGTTCTCGGAGTCGTTGGTCGCCTGGACCGAATTGCGCCGATTGGACCTCAGCGAGAATCCGCTGGTGTGCGATTGTAGCCAGCTCTGGTTGGCTGAGATACTCGCCCCGAGGAATTCGAGCCCGGTGATATGCGCCGAGCCGCCCGAATCCAAGGGCAAGCCCATCAAAGGCATGTCCGCCGACGAGCTGGGCTGTGCCTTCTCGGATCCGCGCAAGCAGGCTCTGCTGGCGACGGTGGGCGCTGCCGGATTAGCCCTCTTCGCTGGCCTCGCCTTGCTCCTCTACTACCGATGTCGCAGACGCGTGCGGGACGCGCTCAAGGACTACAAGTGGAAGAACCGCGCGATATCGCGGAAGGAGCACGAGTACCAGAAGACCTTCAGCGACGACGAGTACATCGTCCGCTCGGCCCACGCCCATCACCATCATCATCATCATCAGACACCGCAGTCCCAGGCGGTACCTACGCATCATCATCACCATCATCTTCAGCAGCTGCAGCAACAGCAGCAACAGCAGCAGCAGCAGCACGCTCAAATAGCGGCCGGCATCAAGCCAATACCGGTGACGGAGCTGTAGCTAGAACTTCGGGCGGCGAGCCCCGGGACCGGCGGGGTCTGGTTCCTGCCTCACGGCAGCACCACCCTCGCCGAGGGCTTCACCTACATCGATGGCGAGACGGCGCGCCAGATGCGCCGCCCGGGGACACTGCCCGTCGCGAACAACGCGTCCGGTCACCGCGGAGTGGGAGGGGGAGTGAGAGGTGTCGTGGACGACGGCACCGCATCGCTGAGCGCAGCGCCGATCGACGGGGTCACGTCTAGCGGCGCGAGATCCCATTACTCCAGTCACTCCCTGCGCCGTACGCCGCATTCGCAACCGCAACTCTCGGCCAGAGAGCCGGACGATCGGATACGGACGCTCGAGTCCGGACTTCAAAACGGAGTCCCGACCGGCGGCCGCCATCAGCCATCACCGCCGCCGCTGCCCTCCAGACATCAGCCCAACTGCGGCCAGTCCTCGTACCCCACTTTGCCGGTCAATGGCCACGCCGCTCATCATTACCATCATCACACGAGAGAGCGCGACAAGGACAGGCCGTCCGTTCGCGAGAGAAATCGCGAACGGGACGGCGGTCCGCCGCCGCCGCCTCCGCCGCCGCCACCGGTAACGTCGCACCGCTCCGACAAGCACCGGGAGGCCCACTTGGAGATGGAGTTGCGCGACAGCCTTGACATGGGCGTGATCGGCACGTACCGGGCGTAGACGATAAATCAGACGCTGTCGCGTTTGCGGTTTGAGAAAATGGGAGACGGGATTCGCAGTCTCCGAAGAAAACGCGATCGCACGATCGCCGATGGACTCCTCCGCGTTGTTTCACGCAGTTCGAAGGAATTTGTAATTGACAATTTGAAAGGATGACGAAGGAAGCCAGCGGAGATCAATCGGAAGAAAGTTCCTCTTATCGCGCAACACGGAAGAGAATTAGAACGCGAAGAAGACTGACGAAAAGTTTGACGAAAAATATCAAGAAGCGAGACCAAAAAGATCACACCAGAAGTGTGTTCGCCATATCGCCATGATATACAATCTGTTTGAGACATTCGTATACGATCGAAATGTTAGTATCGTCGTGGATGGCCGTCGTGAATCAATGACGTCGCGATCAACCGAAGGCCAATGATCGGTGCTAAAAGGACATTTATTAGTTGATACATTTTATTTAAGTTTTCGAAGGGAAACAATGAAATTAAATTTTTAAATATAGGATCCAATTGCCTTCACGAGACCGTTATAAAAAAAATTGGACACTCTTTTAATATTTGTGAGGTAATGTAATTTGAATAACGCCAAGTCTCTAAATATGAACAATTCTTCGCGGATTATATTGTACTAAAAACATTTTTTTAAATTTTTGCAATTTTTTCTCAAATCACTTTCATCTTCTTTCGGTCTGTAATAATGCACGAAGGAAGCAAAAAGACCAATGGGCTCCCCATCGTAATCAAAAGGTGCGGGTAATACTTGGCGTTAAGTATAAGACGCCGCATCTTTTCCGGAACGAGATGGCATTCCGAAAATTATACACCTCGTCTATAACCCTAAGCGGTCCTTAATAAGCCCATCTTCCCGCGCGACTGCTCGAAGATTAATACCCTCTCTACGTCACCGTGGGGAGTCATCGTCTCAGAATCCCGGAGAAAAGAAGACCCAACGGGGCAACGGAATGACTTTCGCCAGGATTTTTATCACGTCCGTCTTATCACTGATGACCGCAAGATCAGCACTGTCGAGGATGAGTGATGCCAAACGGAAATCCCTCGCGAGTGGATAACCCGTGGGAAGACAGGGTCGGTCCACCATCTCCTCCCTCCCTCTCCCCTCCCGGAAATGACGGGCCATCGGCCATGTGGAGCTTTTTGTGTTCCATGCGATACACATACATATATACACAGAGAAAAAAACATTAATTTCAAAATCTACAATAATATTCTCATATACAGTAAGCAAGAATGTGTATAAAATCTTCTTCAAAGAATTTGATCTTAAATTTAATCTTAAACAAAAACAAAATTTCTTTATGTGAGCAAGTTATATTCTTGCTTACACGTGAGAATATTATTATAGGATTTGAAACCAATGTTCTTTCTGTGTACACGCGTGAAAATTCTATACGCACGGACGATCGCTTGACGATCGTGCCGAGACCGCCGAGCTCGATCGAAACCAAAGTTCGATAGCGCATCGGTCTACGCCGAGTCATTCTTAAAGCCGATCCGAGGGCGAGAGCTCTTAACAAGTCGTACGAGGATTCGAAGATCATGCTTCGGGGAACGAGGGCGACTCGTTAAGATCCATCGATTGCCACGCTCGATCGTTTTATTCTAGGCGAACGCGCAAACGAGAGTTCGTGTCGCACAAGACGAGACGTGTATCATACGCGAGGAAATTGACCGTACTTTAAGCAACGTAGGATGCAGCTATATAAATATATACATATACAGATATATATATAAATAAAAAAGTATATATATACATAAATTATATATATATATTCTAAACGGTCGAATTATTTTCTAAATAAAAACACCAATGTACAGAGGCACGACGGAGACGGTATAGTTGAGCTAGTGTCAACGCGTCCTCGACTATCTTTAACTTTAAGAGATTCTAGATGATCGTCGAGTTTCCGGATACCTGCCTACCAAAGCGGAAAGAGGAGAAAGGATAATGAGAAAGAGGGAGAGAGAGAGAGATGATCGGTAAGCGGGTATCCGCATGCGATTTGATCCCTCGATCGTCGAGAGGTCGCGGGGATGGAGGAACTATCAAAATGTTATCTGATATCGCGGCGCGAATTAGCGATGTAAGGTCGTTTCTTTTTTCCTTTCCTCTGGTCGATATGTAAGTTAAGGGTAAGATCGCGTTTAGGGATTTAACCTTAAGAAGGTTTACGCTGTTGTTAGGGAACCGCGCAGGTTTCTAAAACGCGGGTATCGTCCGTTCCCCTCGTTTCAGCGGATGGGTGTCTTTCGGAACGTGAGGTCACGTCGACCTCTAGGTGGATATCAGGGATCAGGGAATTCTCGAGCGGTAATACGGCATAATGCGAATGCGCGTTTTTACTTTGTGAAGATCGATCCGAAACGCGATAGTTTCTGGAAACTGAAATCTTCTTCATTATTGACGCTATCGTTGTCAAAGCTTTCGTTTCTCTCGGATAGTAAATAACTGCTACCAAATTACCAACATCCAACTCTTTTTTTCACGCAGTTCCTTTTTTACGCAGTTTTTTTACGATTCTTTTTATGCAGTTTTTTCCAAATGACGCAAGTTCCTCACGGAAAAAGACATTTTAAGGAGATTTTCTAGTTTTAAAAGCCGAATTCAATGCTATTTTTGATAATTCTCTTTTTAAGTAAAAGTGCAAACCTAATATACAAATGTTATGTTTCCTAAAAGTATAAATCTTTTTGTCACATAATTGGACCAAATACAAACATTCTTTATAGATTCATACCGAGTGAAAAAGAGAACTTTTCTCTGTAAAAAGAGAACTTTTCCAAATAGTATATATAATTTTAATATTTTAATAATAATTTAATATAATAATAATTTTCCTTTCGCTCGCAATTTGTTCCCTACACGGAACGTACCACCGCGTAAAAAGGGGATTGGATATAATTACTAATTGATTATTAATTCATCAGTGGTAAAATGGGTGATAATGATTTTTGCACAATTCTTTGAATTTTTATTTCTCCGAGTGTCCAGAGTGTCCGTC
>VBVR01003190.1:0-18642 GCA_011638315.1 Tetramorium parvispinum | reverse complement strand
ATATATATATATATGTGTGTGTACAATGTATATTCAGGAAGTTGAACAAAGTTTAATTTCCTCGATAGCTGAGAACACTCGCACCGCTGTTTGCTGATTTTGCAAGCGAGGTACGCGTTATGCAATCATGTGCAAGCGCACATACGTGAATTTCGTTCAGTCGACGTTACAGTTATTCAAGAAATTAATCAAGTGCTTCAAAATTGTCTCCGACTTTTATAAAAATTACATTGAAAGTGAGAGAAAGAGGAGTTTAAAAAAAAAAACATTCTAAGTTGTCACATATTTGAATAACACTTTGAAATTTTCGATACTTCGATAGATCAGAGGACACCCAAATCGTCTTGGAGATATACTTCAGAAATAAAATAAAGACTTCTTCCCATCGCCTTCCAAAGCGTTAATTCAGCGTCTGCCTAGCTAGCTATAAATCCTGTATGCTAATTTTTTTTTAATTACTTACGATTAACATGCGGGGAGGGTTCACGACACAGAAAAAAACATTAATTTTAAATCAACAATATTATTCTCATATATACGCAAAAATATAAAATCTTCTTTTAAGATTTTGATAATTTTAAGCAGAAACAAAATTTCTTTATATCAGTAACTTATTGTCTGTTTAAGATTATCAAAATCTTTAAAGATTATATATTTTTGCGTATATATGAGAATGATATTGTTAATTTAAAATTAATGTTTTTTCTGTGCACCTTTTCATTCCTGACGTCGCGAATTTTAACATCAAAATTGTAAAATTGTCACATCTTATATGCTAAACGTTGCATAATATTCAGGCATATAATTCTACACTGAGAAAATAATGTAATTTACTTTTGGCCTCAACCATGATTTTATAATATTTCTAACACGAAATATGATTAATTTTACTATATGCATTATGTTAACTATAATTGTCGTTAGAAATATTATAAAATTGTGGTTGAGGCCAAAAATAAATATTTTTCTCTCAGTGTATTGATAAAGTTTAAATATATGTTGAAGGAATATTCTCTTATTATATTTAATTAAATTAATTTAATGATTCCTTTGAATTGCTTAATTTTAAATCATTTGTTTAATAGCACAATTTTTCTACAGCAATAAATAATTAATTCACATTTCGTTTCAAACATAGTTTAGTTTCAAGCACAGTTTAGTTTCAAGATAAATATAAATCATTAATTGATTAATTTAATGATTTCTTTAGATTGCGCAATTTGAAATATTACTTAATTATTTAATAACATAATTTTTTTCTACATCGACAAATAATTAGCTCACGTGATAACTTCACGGTGGAGAAAAATTATTAAGTATTTACGTTTTTATCGCCTCTATTTAATCTCGAAACATTATTTTTCCTGCATGTAACAAATTAAGAAATTATCACAGCTTCGATAACGATATTTGAATTTTGTTTAAAGTTTTTTTTTTTCAGCCGTGTCGACGCAATACAAGTTCGCGTCCAGTGAACCTAATTGGTGCATTGCCAATAACGGAGGAAATGCGCGATATTTCTCTCAGTCACCGGTGCATTATACATGCAGGCAAAGGACAATAAACGCATGGCTGTCCGGAGGCACGCGAGAGACGACGGCACAACGCCATATCGAGCACATTCATCTGGTAACTAGTTGGCGCACGTGCGAGGCATAGACCTCATGTGACAGGCACAGAGAGAGCTCAGACCGTCTCATTACGTAGAAGTGTCGCGCCGCATTTGGCACGAGACCTCCGTTCGCTCGCCCTGTTTTCATTCATATTCGTCTTCGTACGCGAGCAAATTAGGGATAAGGGTCGGATAAGGTCACCGCTCGCCTTCGCAGCTGGAGTCGGAAAGAAATTAATTAATCACGACCCGCAAAGACGTCTTATGAAGGCAGCGATTAATCCGTAAATCCCTAAATTTTTTATGTATTCGTTATTAAATGTAACGACTAACGCATGCATACATAAATGGCAAGACATTATATGATGGACTAAATAACATTTTTATGAAATTAGCATTTTTAGAATTTCGATATTATAATTGAAAAAATTTTGGCTCTTTATAAAAAAGCATAGACTTCATGTTTCCATTGTAAAAAAATTAGTAATTTTTACAGATGAAATTCAATGTAACGTCTAATCTATAACTTTATAGGTATAGTATACGTACTATCACGAAAAAATAAATAATACAGAGTAACTCTAAAAATGCAAAAAGATGAGAAAATAAAATAACGTTAAAGTCGCTCATATAAAAATATTTACTCCTTCTCTCTCTCTCTCTCTATTTGCTTTTCTATTTTCTCTGTAGCAAACGATCGATATGCATAGTGTGGTTAGTTTGTTATGAATATGATTTATATTCGCGCAATTGTTTCGTTTTGCATACGTTTTACATAATATTCCTATAAATTTAGAAAATAATCAACTACCAGGGTTTGCACAATTGTCGCCAGTAATGTAAATTAACACATTCCGGTATTCCTGAATTATCTATGTTAAAGGCGAATAATGTAAATGCTCTGTCTGGTTTGTTGATGATTTCTATTCATATGCATATGGTATATTCAGCTGATAGAATTATTAGATAAATGATGCTTGGCTAATGTTCCGAATACCGCGGTGCCATTACTTTTCACTTTATTGATATTAATAAGTAATTTACATATATAAAATAATAAATGTATACATAATAACAAAGTATATACAATAATATATTTATCGATTAAGAAATAGAGAGAGAAGTATATAAAATACATAAAAATGCGGAAATATTTTGTGGAATAATAATCTTAATATTATTCTAGTAGAAAAGAAAATATCGCTTTGAATATTCTGAATCTGTATATGAGATACATTTTCTTCACTGAGGCAGCGTATCAGACTATCGCGATTGAATACCGCGATTGAATTGAGATATTTTATATATGTACGTACACAATATATTCGCAAGTAGAGTTCCTCGAACTTCGGTCGCTTCACAAGCATGCGAGAGATTTCGTCTCGCCAGAGTACTCCTTTAGCAGGGACGAGTGCTCTAGATAAACGACAGGACCGGATTATGTTAGCAAACTTTGCTTTGCCGCGCGCTTTAAAACAACTGGCTAAAATATATTTCGGCAATCGTACCGATTAATTACTAGCATCATTATCCTTCCACCCACTGATCAATAATTATATTTTAGATCGCGAGAAAAAAAATACATTTATTTTTACCGACGTAATATTAAAACGCTATCGATAATGTCAAGATAACGTACTTCAAACTGTTATTGAGTCTCAATTATTATATAAACAATGCTCACATCAAATCAATGATAATGATCGGTAATAATCGATATTAATTACTGCTCTTAATAATCGGTATATCAAGTTTCATTCTCGACAGGTTGATAATCCAGAGTGTTTTGATATCACAGCTAAAACATATCATTTCAAGCGCATTCTAGAGTTAATCCGACACACCTAAATGTACTTTGGCCACGTTTTCTATTTCGACTTGTCTCGCGCCGGATTACTCTCTAGCAGTAGACACATATCACCGGTGTACCCCAGCCTTGCTTCGGGGGTGGCAGTTCAGGCTCAAGCCGAGCACTTCCGACGCTGATAAACGAAAGCCGAGAGAGCAGAGGCGCCACGGCGAACCCCACAATATAACACATTGTGGAGTATCGACCTTTTGGCACCCCTGTCTCTGCAGCTGCGGTGCCTCTATCTTTAGCTCCTCGGACGCGCTTACACGAATGTCTCTCTTATATTCATCGTGCGGCACATCCCCGCATGGCACGCGCGCAAATCGCGCGCATGCCGCTCCACCCCTGTAAAAACACGGCGCTTCTCACCCTCGCGGGTAAACCGGACGGACGCGGCACTCCGATACCGCTGGAGATAATTCGAAGGGTCGTCACCACCCCCGATAGTGGATCCTGTGTACCGTTCGGATTTTCGCAGATCGCCGATCGGCAGTGTAAGGACTTTCCGATTCGAAATTATTGATCAGGAAAGGACTTCGTGCGAGGAATTCACGATTTTCCTTTCGTCACGATTAGAAACGCCACTAGCGTTTTCTTCGATAAAGCTTACATCTTTCTTGGCTTGTAAGATTTTTCTTTTATTATTTAACGGATGAAAGTCGTTTTAAGGAAGACTTTACTGTTAGAAGCGATGTGTAAATATCACACACTTTTTGGCGTGTGATGTGTATTCCCCGTTTTAAGTATGAGTGTGTGAATTTTTGAAAAACGTGTGAGTATCACACATTTTTCAAAAATTCACACACTTATAGACGTCTTAAAACGGGAGACACACGCCAAAAATGTGTGACATTCACACATTACTTTTAACAGTGTTAATTTAAAGACTTCTAATTTAAAATTGAGAAATTTTGATTAATCTTTTAGTCCAATTTAATTAATATTAATACGTTATATTGAGTGAGAACAGTGTTTGTATTTTCTATCGAGTAATTTGTTATTATTATAATATTTATTGACTTTTGATAATTTAAGGAACAATTTTCTGTTAATAATCGCTCATGTATAGAATACTCAATTCCAGTTTCCATCAACTCTCGCCAAATTAATTTCTAAAATTCAATGCGTCATTACGGAGTTCACCGCGCATTTACGGGATTAATCACTGTGTAAAGTGCGATGAACACGAATGCGGTGCGCGAAATATACTCCATTCTCGGCGGATCGATTGGATTAATGCGCTCGAGTATCACAGAAATCGTCCTAAAGCGATTCGGGGTGGAAACACTTTCCTTTTGCGGTCGGCCGATCTTTCGTGACGCGACAGCTGTTACACAGTGAGCGGAGTTTAAAAAAAAAGGAGAGGAGGAAAGAAAAAACAGATGAAATGAAGGCAAAGTTGATCCGCTGAAAGGTGAGCACGATCACTATGTTCGAACGCGCTCGTTCGTTCTCTTTCGAGTCCTTTTGCGCTGCTTTTTAAAGAAGTTATGAGTTTCATAAAGAAGTTATGAGTATCGCACAAAGGCGTAAGAAAACGGAGAACGAATGCTCCGAAGTTCCTGGAATAAAGATAGCCGGCACCGAGGATTAACGGTCGCCTATTCGCCATGGCTAATCGCTGCTAGGATAACACTGTTAAAACGAATGTGTGAATATCACACACTTATTGCGGCGTGTCTTCCGTTTTAGTGTCAAATTATACTCAATTTGAGTCAGTTTTAACTATTCCATAAGTCGCCACTGCTCCTACTCAATATTTTTAATTCATTTTGATTAAAAGGAAGGTAAAATTTTGACTAACATGGAAGTCAAATTAGATATTGTAAATTAACAACACATTGAGTAAGACTTATAATAAGTCGCTAATTTTATCTCATTGTTTTAGTCAAATTAACCGAATATTAAGTAGGAGCAGTGGCAATCTATAGGAGTTTGTAGTGTAAGATATCTATAAGTGTGTGAATTTTTAAAAAGTATGTGATATTCGCACGCTTTTTAAAAATTGTGTGTTGAATTTTAAATGTGTGTGTTGTGTGAGAATTTTTAAATTGTTTAAATTTTTAAATTTGTGTTGTGTGTGAATTTATAAAAAGTGTGTGACTATCACACAATTTTTAAAAATTCACGCACTCATAGATGTTTTAAAACGAGGGACACACATCACATGCAAAATGTGTGTAATATTCACACATTCGTTTTAACGTGTAGTTATTGTACGACAGTTTATATATATCATACAGTCGGCTTGTAATGGTTTATATATATCATATGGCCAGCATATAATAAACGTCCGAGGCATTCGTGCTCGATGAATTAAACGATCGAGATATACTACGGCTGGTCGGCGAAGTCGCAAACTTTATTTTACGCACTACTGCTCTCAGATTCCCGCGATCGATAGTGGATCGATGCGACCGCGGTCTACAGTGTCATTCGTTGAATAGTAAATTTGTAGACGATAGTGCATTTGCTCATCAAGAATTTATAGCAGACGGAATTATTACGTAGGCTCTGAAGAAAACTGAGTTTATTGGTAGGTAATCGAGCGGAAGAAATGCCCGCTAATATGTTAAAAACAGATGTAAGGAGAATGTCGTTTCTTGTGTTCGCCGACGTTGCAGTGCGCCGTTCAGCCAAGTCATAATGATCGGCGTAAGAAACATTCGCGTGTCAGTTTCCCGCAGTGCGGGCGAAAAAGGGACGCGTAAACCGTTAAAAGAAACGACGTCGACAATTTTCGCCAAGGTGAAACATTGCGAAGCGCATAGCGCGTTTCTAATCTCTCAGACTGTAGGTATACACGTTTGCTCGAAACGGAGGACGGGAGTATTCGTGAAAATTTGATATTTTCCACCCGAAACCCGCTCGTGACTCGAGCACTTGTCCCGAGTCCTTGCGAGCGACGACCACGGACGCACACGTACGGACCCACGCGACCGCATCGACGAAATTGCACTTGGCTGAGAAGATCGCGCAGAACGCCAAGGCGTAAAAACCTCGGCGCGAGGTTTCGCGTCCGCGCTGCAGAGCCCTGATTTTAAAAACACGGACAGCGGATATCTCCCGGTGACTGAATTATCGGCTTGGAGTAAATGGAGTAATGGTGCATACGGAGGGACGGCACAGAAAGGGGTGTCACACCCTTCTTCCTTACACTGTGCGAAGAATGCGCGCGGTATACCGTGACATAATCGATAACAGTTCTGACCGAATACGCTATGTAGAGAGAAAGCCGACGCTGAATATAAGGCGAGATGAATAAGAAACTTATTGTTAGTAGCATATCGAGAATAATGGGGCGCCAACGGGGATAAAAGAATCATTTGTTGGTTGCATTGAAAAATGTATTAAACCAGTGTGAAGGCAACAGTGTATAAACTATTGTGCTGGAAGGTGAGAAAGTACAGAATAATTCCGGAATGATAAATCTGTATGAAATGCATATAGTTAAAAAAAAAGGTTAAATTTAAACCAATTCCTTTTCAGTTGAGTAACTAATATTCTATTATTTTTAACTATCTTTTACCTACTATGACAAATTTCTTATTTTAACACAAAATGTAGCTGTGTCGTTATTTAACTCCATTGTCTTAGTTATCTTAATGACATGGTGAATAGGAGCAGTGGCAATCTAAGGAATGACTCAAATTGATTGAATGTAATTTAACATTATGAATTTAACAATGAATACATCAATAATTATATAAGATTGAACATATATATAAAAACGTATCCATAATAATAGATAATATGTTCTATAAAATGTTAGATAACACACACATGATAACGCGAAGATTAACACAATTATTAATTAAAAATATTAATTAATATCAATTAAATTTCACAAACGAGACTTAATGAAAAAAATATATATATATTAAAAAGAACATACAATTTGCAGAACATTTTCTCTGCGAAGCCAAAAATTAAGTCTATCAATACGATAGCTATCCTGAAAAGAATCTACCGGAAGAGAAGAGGAGAAATGTAACGTTAACTGGCATGCATGCATGTTTCATGGGAGTGTCTGTTGTGGGAATAAGCTGTCAGGTCTCTCATCAAGCTGCAATGACCTGAGGGTTCGTTAATGAAGTTACGTCACCCCTCGGAGTGTCGCGGGACTCGTTGTAAGACGAGCGGACGGGCAGTTGTTCGATAATAATTGGGAAAGTAGGTACGGACGTAAAAACGAAGGAGAACGCGTCAGTTCCCTATGCGTCGCATCACCGATCCATCCTATCCTCCAGGGACGCCAATTCGCGATTCTACTCCCCGTTCATCTTCCGGCGAGCGTCATCGAAATTCGATAAGTCCGTTATTCGATCCGGTCAAAGAAACCGACGGATGGATATGTGCAGACGCACGTTCTGTTATTTCTGTAATAGGATCTGTGACGTCCAATTTTAGATTGAGACGCGAGATTCAAACAAAGATGAATGGCCACTCGAGTTATCGCCTCGGCAGCGCTTTTCAAAGAAAGTGTGGATAAGAAATCAGTAAGAAAGTGTCTTCACTTTCTCTGAGTGTCAGTGCGCTAAATAATGCGAGCCTCGGCCGTTGATTATCATTCATCTGGCGTCACATTTAGCGTTAATTACACCCAGCGCGGTGAAAATATGGGGCAATGTGTTTGCGGGCTGCTGTAGCGGGAAAACCACCTGGATTTTAACACGAAAGTAAGATCATTATTATGCCATACAGTCTGCTCTAAGCTGCCATAATTGAGACTCGCAGATAGAGACTAAAAAAAATCTCACGCGTAAATGTTATCTCGCATTCCCGACACGTTAGGCGTTATACTGGATGAGCGAGTACCGTGTAAGTACATGTGTAAGAAAAAAAGCGTGAGTACAGCGTGCAAAGCCGGTGCACCGCGTCGGCGAAACCAGACCGCGAATATCCTGCGTTCCGCTTAGGAATTATGAATCAGCAATGTAAAATCTAATAGACGTATAATAGCGAATTCCACGCGAATTACTGGCCGCGAATTAAAATCGGCTTGAATTCTTTCCCGGCGCCGAAGAACAACCCATAATTTACCGTGTTTCAATGTTGCAGCGTGTCGATTCAGATCGCCATTCAATTCATACACATTATTTTTGAAGAATCCTACACACTCGTGTGGGATATGTATTAACATATATATGAGAATGTTATCTCGGATAAGCTATCTCTCGAAATTCTATTAGGACTATTAGATCGAAAGATGTGATCTGAGTTCGACCTAGAACAGGAGTGTGTATTTTTAGTGTCCAACCGAAACTGGATTTTGAAGACGAAACTAAAACCGAAACTTTTTTAGTCAAATTTAGTAAACGTTTATACACTAAAAAATTTGTAGGTAACGTTTGGTTCATGTTGATTATCAGTCTCAATAATTTGTCGATAACAATTACTTATAACCGGAATAAAATATTTATTACTTATGCTAAAATTAGGAGTCAATTACATGAAACGTTACAAAATAAAAGTAAAAATTCTTGGAAAAACAAAACAAAAAATTTCTTTTC
The DNA here is from genome assembly GCA_011638315.1 of Tetramorium parvispinum. Lineage (NCBI taxonomy): Eukaryota > Metazoa > Arthropoda > Insecta > Hymenoptera > Formicidae > Tetramorium > Tetramorium parvispinum. Next base: position 9,665 of record VBVR01003190.1, on the reverse strand, counting down.
TTATTTAAATAAAAATAAACATAATCAATAATTAAAATAACGAAACGAAATAATATGTGGTTGTAATATTTGATTTATTTGTCTTGCGGCACAAAATTGACGAACGTAGTTCCGATGGCGTAGTTTCGGAAACCGTAACTTATTGTTAGTTATTTTGAGCGGAAACCGAAACCGAACTTTCAATCGAATACTAGTTTCTAGAAGTTAAAGCACACACCAGCAACATCTGGAATAATATTGATGAATATATGCAAAGAATCCGAAAAAAATATTTCGAAATGTGAAAAGTGATATGATGTCTAGAAAATTCATATTCTCGAAATTTAAAAAATGTAATAATATCCGGCGAAAAATTATATGTAATTATTATATCCATAATTATGTATAAATTCATATCATAATCATCATTTCATATGACCCAAAAAATTATATATAATTGTTCTCAGGATACTGTTCCATTTTTTATATTTCGGGATTACTACTTTCGAGATATTGTCTTAGTTTTTAATTTTCGGGATTTTGCAAACCATAGTATTGTAGATGACAATAGCATCTTAATAAAATAGTGAAGCGATAATAAATATTCGCACGTGACGAGTGTTTGTTGATTCGGCAGGTTTCGCAGTGTGCTACTGTCAAAGTGACAGAAACGATAGTATCAAAATGTGACGGGCGAACTCTTAATGCTCGCGTGCGTAATTCCCTTGGAATTATCAGCTGTCGAACGTATACTTATTGCGTCAACAGGAAGTATTGGGCGCGCCGCGATAGCGTAGTCCTGCGGCCGGCTCGCCGCGTTTTATACAATTCAGGCCGAACCACGGCGATAAAAGGAGAGAGAAGCAGGACGTCGATCTATCGGACGCGAAAATTATAACGCGGAAAGTCCTTTGTGCGCGACGCGAAAGAGTTACGGGCACGATTGCACGGTCGCGCGCACGCCGTTTATGCCGCGCGACAGAAATAAGCCCCCACGGATGCATAACTTTGGCGTATGATTTTCTTTTTCCCCATTTCTCGCCGTTCCCAGCCCGCCCCGAGAACTTCGCATCACGTCGAGGCGTTTTTACGATTACGGAAAGTAGAACGAGACGGAGAAGAAGTATTACGAAAGGTGGAAAAACCATTCATAGATATCTAACGTTTTTCTTGATTGATTCACGCATTAGTTAGCCTATTCTTAGTCAAAGTGATTCATTAAATTAACGTTGAAAGCAGCCAAAGTAAAATTTTGTGATAAAATATTGTTTTTGTAATTCTTAGACTTTCAAACGGACAAAACATGGTGTTATATCATTTAATAATGGTATTATCATGAAAGTAATAATTATATCTTTTAACTAATTGTATTGTGTATAGTACTGTACGCTGCGTTATTTAAATTAACTTGTAAATTAACTTCTAAATTAACCATAGAGATCCCACGAGTTTACATTTCTCTAATCTGTTTTATCACGCTCATTTCATGTATTTATTCTATATAGACATTTCTCTTTATGTATGATAATAATACGTTAGAGTTTAGTGAATTCTGTATTCTCTCTTATCATAAACTTTGCCTAAATTTCGTTATTTCCAATATCTTTTTTGTTAATTAGTATACAAAAAATTAATAATAACTTTGCAGAGATCGTGTTCGATTCTCTTCGTTTTGCGGCTTGAATTTTATGAGTATCTTTATGGACGAAACCGAAAGGAGTATACGCGGGAGTAAATAACGCAGTCAAAAAAAAGAATTTTAATGTCTGCAGCGGAGATTATTCCGAGTGAGATAAGCTACGAGAGACTCATTTTTCTTAACACACTCGGTTTTAAGACAAAAATACTATGACGTTAAATGTAATCATATTTATGGAAACATTATATTTATATTTATTACATAAATAATAAGAAATTTATTTTAATTTTTTAATATTTTCATAATATAGATGGTTAATTTTACGGGTTTATTTCTTACAAAGGTGAAAAAATAGAACCTCTTCGCAATCTATTAACATAAATTGTAACGCTATTTATATTAGCTATTATTTTTACTTCAAGTGGTTCATTATTAACTCGTTAAGCGTTCAGATTTAACCATCTGCAATCACGAAACGATTTATTTCGAATTAAAATAAAGCAAACATATTTCAGGTCGAGTTAAAAACGATATAATACCTGAGTAATTGATCTCAGGCAGCATAAATGCAACGCGAATGTAAATCTAATTCGTTAATATGTTTTCGAATCGCCGTCCAAGTGCTTAGCAGGATGTTTAATAAATCCGCCAGTCTTACGCTTGCTATAAAATCCTGCAATCGCGTGCAATTACCGATGAGTAATGCACGCCAGATGTCGAACTTGGCAGGTGCACGTGCGTTAGGTAATGCTTAAAGGTTCCTTTGGTCATTGCACTTGGCATAAACGGTACTGTGTATATTCTCCTTGGATAATCCAAGGGAATTAAGTAACGTCCCCCGACGCGACGTGTATTCATCAGCAAGAAATAATTCTTCCTAATAATATAATCCTTTCATATAAATAATTTAAAGAATATTTCTGTATGAGAGAATATTTATAATTAAGATACTGATTGAAGTATTAACGTTAAATGGATTTTACAAGTTTTTAATTTGCAAATTAATATTAAAATTTAAAAAAGAATCTTTAAAGGAATTTTTTAATGTCGATTACATTTTATTGTTGGGAATCGGAGGAGAAATTTTTGTTCAATGGTCATATTCTCGGTTCTTGACGTCCGATCAAATTTCGTGCATCTATGATGAAGTGATAGGGTGGCTGCGAATCTAACGCGCATTAATCATATTGTAGACGTAAAAATTCGGCACTGGAAATACACGTTTCAGCGTTATGAATAGTAATGCTGATTTGCAAATCGCAAAAAATCGTTCGCGGACCCTCATTCTCATTTGCATGTGACGCTGCTCCAAAACCACCGAGTTAACGAGCAACTTTATTCAAGGACACGCGTGTAAGTATTATCAGAAATAACGAAAGTATCAATATTTTTCCAAGACACTGATATTTTTATCATAAATAAATTTTCGATTATATTTATAAAAAATAGATAGATTTTATATATATATATATATATATGTTGATATTTATGTAAACGTTACCAGAAATAACGAAAATATTCTTCCAAGCCACTTATATTTTTACCATAAATAGATTCAACCATATTTACCAAAAATAGATAATTATATAAAAATGTTTATGTAAACACTACCAGAAATAACGAAAGCATCAATATTCTTCCATGATACTGATATTTTTACCATAAATAAATTTCCAACTATATTTACCAAAAATAGACAGTATTCTTCTAAAACACCGATATTTTTACCATAAATAAATTTTCGAATATAATAATTTAATTCACATAATTACTAAAAATAGATTATATATAAATATTTTGCTGTATTACCAGAAACAACGAAAATATCAATATTTTCCCAAAACACTCATATTTCAACCGAGAAATAAATTTTCGAATATATTTGCCGGAAATAGAGAGGGATTATATTTAAATAGATATTTTTAAAAATAGCAAGAGAGATGAAGAGCGGAACTTGAGATTCTGTCTCTCCGCTTTCGACATAACGCGCCACTCACGGAACGTTCACGCGAGTCTCGAGGATATCGGAGCCACGATGCGCGTGCATCAACACGGCGCGTCAATCCGCCGCGCGCTGACACTCGCGTGTTTATTGTGATGATACAAGGATACGTCGCAAAGGAGCCGCAATAAGCACGACAAACCAAATTTTACTCAACAATTGGAGCTTCGATCCCTGCTTCTCGCGTTTTCACTCGCCTTCCCGCCAAGAAAAACGGAGCGAAGAAAAGCGAGGAAGCTTCCGGGAAAGCCCGGGAAAAAGGAGGGACCCCGTAAGGATGACAAGAACTCACCGGCGATGACGGTGTCCTGCAGATTGTACTTGGCCTTGCCTTGCTTCGGGAAGTCTTTGAGCTTGCGGCCGCTGAGCTTGAGCTCGCCGCTCAGGTGCGCCTCCTCCAGGATCCGCTCGAGGCTCCTGGTGAGCTGCTTCTGTATGTGGCCGCTCATGTTGGACGCAACCATCGCCATATTACATTTTTCGGGCACGGGCACACGCGGCGCGGTCCGCACGCTCAGGCTGGCCGACCCCTCGGTGATCCGCGAGGCAAGGCGACCGGAGAGGCGACAGCGGCCTCCCTGACGTCAAGCACCCGCCGCGCGACACGCGCTCCGACTCCGCTCTCGTGCTATCGGGAACGCGATAGAGGGTTGTCACACGGGTACGACGCGCGCCGACCACTCCCCCGAATGTCAGTGCCGCTACTGATCAAGGATCGCGCCGCCGCCGGCACGCACCGCGTCGCGTCGCGTTCCTCGCCGCTGCGACCGCCGCGCCATCACGAGCCACCGGCACGGCCGAGCCGCCCGTCGCTATGACAACCGAGGGAAACGTCGTCCCCACAGGCTTAAGCCTGTATCAGACTACGAATTGAAATTAGATCGGAACAATGTTCGTGGAATTAATTTGTGTTAGTTTTGTTCTGATTGCATCAAATTCCAATCTCAATCTCAATCCGTAGACAAGCTTAAGTCTCATGTCTATTTTTATCAAAGTAGATTAACTTCGATCTCGATTCAGCATCTTTTATCTTTTTTAATTTTTAAAATTATGTATATTTTTATCAAAGCAGATTAACTTTGATCTCGGTTTAATTTATTTTTTACCTTTCTTTTTTTTAATAAAAGATGAATGTTATGAAAGTAGAGATAGACAATAAAATGTAGTGATTTTTCATCATAGATAGAAATTACTTTCTATATTTTTATTTTATGTTTCATATCACATGTTCGAACATAAACTAATATTTACAATTTATTCGATACATTTGTACAAGTTTGTTAAGTATACGAATTTTGTGAATTTGTCCATTTACTGTTAATCGTTAATTACTATTACTAGTAATTACTTACCAGTTTACTTCAAGTATATTAAATATATAGGTATAAACAATGCGTGTATTATCATAGTGCATTTACAGCATTCATGATAATATTACACAATTTCACTAAGAAAACAGGAAATATTTATTTTATGTTCTATAGTTAATTTTTCGATTTCTGAGATTTTTCAGTCACTATTCCCTGTGATTCTTGATATTGCCTAATTAGTTGTTCCTGTACTTGCAGTACGCAAGGACTGTATCTCGCGTACTCCATAGTAAACTCTCCTTTGCCTTGCGTGGTCGATCTCAGTTCACCGCTGTAACCGAACATCTCGTTAAGTGGCACCTCCGCAAGGACTGTGAACCATCCATCTATCACTTCCGTTGAATTTATAAGTCCTCTTCTTTTATTAATTTGTCCTAATACCACACCCTATAAACAGATGTGACGTGAAAAAGATTGTCTAATGGAAAGTGATAAATTATATAAATGCGAAATGAGCTAAATAAGCAAAGTTATTCCACCTGAAATTCCTGCGGACCCACTACTTCGACCAACATAATCGGCTCCAAAATTCGCCAGTTACCATTTTCGAAAACATCCCTCATAGCACCTTGCGCGGCTTGGAAGAAGGCGAATTCCGAGGAATCGACGCAATGGTGCATACCATCGATTAGCTTAAACTTAATTCCAGCGACTTTGTGACCACTGAGCAAACCTTTTTCGCACATCGCTCTGAAGCCTTTCTCTATACCCGGAATAAATTGTTTCGGGACATTGGTTCCGACAGTTTGATCCGAAAATTCGATATTTGTATTTTTCTGAGGTGGCAAGGGCTAAAACACAAATTTTTCTTAGCAAATGAAACATGAGAGAAATAAAAAAGATCAGAATGTGATGTACTGACAAATATTAATGATACAAATTCATTAAAATTATTTATATTATACCTCTATAACTCCGATCACGCGACCATATTGGCCAGCACCACCAGACTGTTTTTTATGCAAATAGTCAAATTCACAAGGTTCACATAAAGTCTCGCGGAAAGAAACCTTTGGTTTTCCAAGAAGGACCGGGCAATTATATTCACGTTCTAATCTCTGCGCGTAAATATCCAAATGCAATTCGCCCATACCAGAAATTATGCTTTCCTAAAAAAAAGATAAAGTTGAAAAATACAAATCTGAAAAATATCTGCTAAAAATGATAGATAGAATATTACCTTGTTATCTGTATCATAATGGAAACGTAAGGTTGGATCTTCCTTAGTAAATCGGCCAATACCTTTAGCAAAATTATCTCGATCTTTTGAATGCTTTACTTGTATAGACATAGATACTACGGGGTCAGGAACATAAATTGATTCCATCGACAAATTCAGTTTAGAATCGTTGACAAAAGTATCACCAGACGCACAGTCTACACCAAATAAAGCAAAAATATCTCCCGCATAAACTTCTGTAACATCTTCCATTTGGTCTGCGTGAAGTCGAACTAATTTTTGAACTCGTACCTGAAATGTAATTATCGTGGAATTATTTAAATATTTTTCAGCTATAAATTATAAAGAAAATATTATATGCATATAATATTTTCGTAACCAATTTAATAATATAATATAAATAAAATATAATAATTTCGTAAACAATTACCTTCCTTCGTGTTCTTGTATTATATAAATTATCTCCTCTTTTTAACATTCCTTGGTAACAACGGAGATATGTTAATTGACCGAATCTGCCAGACTCCAACTTGAATGCCAATCCAACAAAAGGTTTTTTATCATCACGATTAGAATCCAATAAAACTTTAGTAAATTCGTCGCTAAAATCAAATGAACGTTTTAAATTCTTTAATATAGATATTAGATATATATTAAACAACCTTAGCGAAAAAGCTTACTCGGATTTTTCTCGAAGAGCATAATTCTCTACTTCTCCTGGATTTGGCAAGTAGTTTATCACTGCATCTAATAATGGCTGAACCCCCTTATTCTTTAATGCAGTACCAACCAGCACAGGTGTAAACTTTCTTTTTAAAGTACTCCTACGTATGGCATCCATAATATCTTTCTCGGTTATTTGTGAATCGTTTAAATACAATTCACCAAATGTATCGTCTGCATTACTTAAGTGCTCGATCAATTCTTGCCTCCTTTCATTTACCTCTAATCGACATATGTACATAATGCAAATTTAGTAACTTTATAAATTAAAAACTTAAGAATACAAAATTTGTCAATTTATTTTATGCAAATACCTGTGTTCATATCCTTTGGAATTTCATCCTCCCTAACAGTGTCTCCAAAATTCCCCTCAAAATAAATTGCTTTTTGGGCAATTAAATCAATTACACCCTTCGTATTACTTTCCAGACCAATCGGCAACTGGATGAATGCAGCATTGTGATGCAGTTTGCTTCTCATCTGCTGCACGACTCTCTTCGGATTTGCACCCATTCTGTCCAGCTTGTTGATAAACGCCAAGCAAGGTACGTTGTATCTCTTCATCTGCCGATTCACAGTCAGAGTCTGCGACTGGACGCCACCCACAGCGCAGAGGACGAGGACAGCGCCGTCGAGAACTCGCAGAGCTCTTTCAACTTCCACTGTGAAATCCACATGTCCTGGTGTGTCGATGATGTTAATATTATGATCTTCCCATAATGTGTAAGTAGCAGCGGACTGGATAGTGATGCCTCTTTGCCTCTCCAATTCCATGCTGTCCATAGTTGCTCCCACGTTATCTCTTCCCCTTACCTAACATCGGAAAGAAACTTACGTGTATATATCACTTATTTACTACACAATGATATAACTCAAAAAGCATCATTTTTTAGTTGCTTACAAAGGAATGATGAGAATTTGATATATTGAATGAAAACTACATACTTCTCAGGTAGAACAAAAATTATAATGGCATCATGTTGACATCAAAATAACGTTAAAGCAGTGATAAAAAGACATACAAATGACATTTTGGTGCCATTTTGATGTCATTTTGACATCTTTGTGATTTCTTGTTCTATCTAGGGTTTATTCGATCAGTTGTTGATACAATTGATTATTGATACAAAAATCACATTTAAAAATAGTACAAAATTTTAATAATTCAAAACATTGAAACTCATCTTCTAGAGATCTTTGCTTTTTGAGTTATGTCATTGTGTGGCAAATGAGCGATATATATATGTATTGTACATGATTTTTTATTTACATTAATAGAAACATTCTGCCAATGACATTGCTTGCAGAGATACGTGTGTAAAAACATTAAATATTAGATTTACCTCGTGCATCTCGGATATTCTGCCGGTGTAATACAGGATACGTTCGGTCAACGTAGTTTTCCCGGAATCGATGTGAGCCGATATGCCGATGTTCCTGAGCTTCTCCAGCGGTTTGTGCTCGGCGAATTTGGCATGCGATGCCAAAAGTCGTAAATTCTGCTGCAGAAATTACGCGGTACGGTAAGTCATACTATAACTGCCGCGTCGTTGACGAATACATCACGCAGAAGCGATTGAAACTTATGATCTAAGAATATGAGAGGTTAGAATCTTACTTCGTAAATACACGGTCGCAGCTTCGTTAGCCGATTTAAATTAACATTGCGGCTTAAAAGAGTCACGATAGTCATGATTGGTAATTTGTTTTAATATCACACACTTTTTTAAAAACGTAATCCTCCTTGTGAGGAATTAAATTTTGTATGATTCCACGTGAGACACTCACGGCGTCCAGCGGCCTGTCGATCACGTTGCCGAAAGACATACAAAGTTTTTCAGTGACGTAACGCTCATAACGTATCAAACATGCATTTTAAATAAAAAAAAAAAACATAAATTACACAATTCGATACATGTGATTTAATTTAATGAAATGAATTATGCTATTATATATTAATAACGTAAACTGTAAATTAAATTGTAATTATTTATAATTTTATGCATTACTTTCATATACTTTCTTTACTTCAAAAAACATATTACGGATTTGTAATGAAAGCAAAAAAATTAAGAAACATTTACTGACCAATAATAAAAAATATAATTTATGGAATAAGATAAACGTTGATCTTTTAAAAGAAATGTTTGTACAAGATTTCAAGAATGGAGGAAGTTTGTAATTTTACGAATGTGAAAAGGATTTTTTATTTCATTTATAGAGCTAAAACATCTGCAGAAAAATCATTCAAATTTATCTCGTAAACAGATTCTTAATACATATAAACGTTCACGTAAGTTTGAAATGAAAGAACAAAAATTGTTGACAGAAGGCATACTTTATTATGAATTGCATAATCATATTCATCTTAATTTTGTCAATGATAACATGTCATACGATAAAGTATCGCAAAATGTATAACATAAGGATTTACGACTATCTTCAACATAACATAACATAACAAGTATGTTTAACGCATTTGAATAATCTTTTTCTTTATACTACAGATATTTACAATGAGCTCACAGGATCAGGAAAAATAATTTTCATATAACCCGATACAATTATACTTTGTGCTCAAATATATCTTTTTACTATTTCTACTTTATAATTACAGTCACCTATATTAATATCCATGGCTTTGCATTAATTGTAGATTTATATATCTGATAAATATCGTTGCATATTAATGAACAAACTTGTTGCACAATCGGTTTGAAACTTAAAAATTATACTTCATATATATATATATATATATATATATATATATAT
>VBVR01003189.1:0-18602 GCA_011638315.1 Tetramorium parvispinum | reverse complement strand
ATTTAATATACAATACAATATATACCATATATATTAAATAAATATACAATTTAATATATATATATATATTAAATAAATGTATATATATATCGATTTAATTTTTTACCGATAGATTATAAGCTGTATGTACGCGATATTTTTATTTCTTCTAATTTATTAGTTATAGCTGATTTAATATCCGATACTTATAAACGGCTCATTTACCATAATTCAATATTTCTATCATTTGGCTGTCAGATTTTGTTTTCATTTATTCCGCTTAAATTGTACCGGCGAATGTTATTTGCCAATCTAGAACATTTATTTTGCATTTCATCATTTTGATAATAACAAGCATTTACTGAATTATGATTCCGCGATATGCTGTTTACACAATATACCTATTTCCGTTATATTTTCATGATCACATTTCATATGTGTTTGTAAATTAATTTGAAATGATATATATAAAAGTATATATATGTATAATGCCAACGCTTCACCATTCTATAACGTGAATCTCTCGAAATATTTCGTTCTACAGCGTTGTAGTATTAAATCCTGTCAGACATAAATTACCTTTTTCTCAGGGTGACTGCACTTGGACGTAGACAAAGTACGCTTTTTATCTTTCCCGTAGGGATTAACAACAGTGGTATATTCTAACGATCTCAAAGTTTACTTTTGAGTATTCATTTTTCCGTTTGATTAAACCTTCATTTTCTATCTTTCTTTTGTTACAGCTATTTAATAAGAAATATATTAAACTTCCTTTATATGAAATTGAAAAGTATAATGCATCTCTTTTATGCATGAATTTTGTTCTGAGTAAAATTTAAATAATAAAAAACTGTTGTCAATTAAAAAAAAATTTTCATTTGGCTAACCCAATATTTTAAAAAATTTAAACTTAATTATAGAAGGCGAATTAATGTAAGCGCATTTAATATTCGCATCATTGTTTTCGATCTACATTTTTAATTTTTAGCTTTATGCATGATTTATAACTTTTTCATTGAACCACAGACCTTGAAGTTTGTAACGATCATCTCACGAAAAAGTTATAACTCCTCTATTACGCTTCGCGAACAGTCGTGCATAAAATTGATTTGTTCGTCGAGCATGTCGTTCGTCATTGCCTCTTCAATTACATATCGCGGATAGCTCACGAAATACTTTCGATCGGATAAGTCTATACCATCGAAAAAATTATATCCTTCTCGCGGAAAGAACGATAAAATATTAAGTTCTATAATAATTCTGCGTAACTGATCTTATTGCTTGCGCACAGAGAAAATAGTAATAAAAAATTTCGAATTAATTTTTAACTTTATATATACTTTTCATTCTCGTATTTATTAAATCGTTTACTTGCTTTGTGACAATTTAATGGCAAAGCGCTTATCAAGCCCTACTTCTATTTCGTCGCTCATCGTTGTTTAAATCCGGATGACAGGGGTGGTACAAAAGTACCGCAGTGAAAATATTGTCTCGCTCGATGCGCGATAAGCGTGTATATACGCTTTTATGCCTAGATCCCTATGGTAATGAGCTATACGCGAAAGAAACGGGGGGATCCGCTGCTTTCACTCCTTCCCGTTTATCTTTCCAGTATAATGCGTCCCGACATTATTACCAAAGTCATTGCTCGTGGTTTCTCACTCCTGTTCGAGACAGCTATTGCCGGGTAAAGAAGTAGCGCCGCTGGATCCGACGTTATAGCGGGGACAATAATTTCCGAGGCTGTCAAGATCCTTGCATTTGACGTAACGACTTCGTGACGCTACTCAATGTTAGATAACTGGATAGCTCGCATCATTCGTGTTGAATCACTGATACCATCAGGATTATCGGATATAGAGGACAGGTAAAAAATAGTTACGTGCTTATAGTCTCTTATCCCAAGGGTTTTTCTCTGATTAGTTGTAAACTGTACAAGTTTGAAAGATCCACACTCGAATGTGAGGGATAGGAAAATTGATTACTTTGTAATATGTACAAAAACTCATTAAAAAATGCGAATATTGTAAAGACCTTGCCCCTACAATTTCCCAAATTGTTGGGAAATTGTAGGGGCAATGTCTTTACAAATCCGTTTATCAGTTTTGAAAATAGATATATTTGGAAATGGTAAATATGCCCTACAATATGTAACATATTTTTATATTTTCCAGAGATCAATATCTTATTTTCTTACTGAGAGGTATCTATATGATTGTTTCTACAATCTCTCTCTTTTAAAATTATAAATAAGATTTTAATTTCTAAGAAATGTTTAAGGAGTTGTATAATAGTTCGTCATATCACTTGTAAAAAAATATTCTTAAACTTTTTTTCATTAACGTATAACATTATATAATATGAAGTCTATCTACTGAAAAACCAAACAAATACGGCGAATGATTTCAAGTTTTGTTTCTGATTTTAATTATTGTAAATATTTCCTTGATAATAGTCATCTCTGAAATGTATTCATTATCGCACGAAGGAGAATAGAATCGTAATTAGTATCATTAGAAGTTTATGCTGAGTACATATCCGCAAGCATCATCAAGTGTAAATTTAGCTTAGGCAACGATATAATCCTATGTATATTCATTAGCATCTTGAAAGCTGACTGTATATACGTCGATACAACATTAACCATGCCGCTTCAACGGATTGCTTAGCGCACGTGCTACGTCCGTGCTGGGGAATCCTCGAATGCAGTTGCAGGATCTGCAACTCGCACCCTCTGTTGCACGTTCCCGGCTTTATTCACGATCAATAACAGATTCATGTTGGTAAGGCAGGATGATTCCTATCATTTCCTAAAATTTCCCACTATTTCCCATTGAGATCAATAAGTTAATAATTTTCTTGTACACCCTATAATCGCTCCTTTTTTTAAATCATTATATATTTTATTTTTATAAATAAAAGAACTTAGCAATATGGTATGGCAGAGGGTATATCCTGCAATTTCAGCACAAAAGGTAAGTTTGCTCCGACGATACGGTAGGTACCTACATCCTAGCTTTTAACATTAGCAGCAAGGTACAAAGTCCTTATGAAGGTAAGGTAAGGATTGATCAACTTAGAGCCTTTTAACATTAGAAGGTAATGGAACTCTTAATTTCGATTTTTTTTTAAGCAATCCATGAAAAAATGTTTTTTAAATATTTTTGAAATAGTTTTGAAAATTATCTCTATGTTTATATGTAAATCCTAACTCAAATGTGTCTACAATTGTTGATACGAAACTTTAATCGGATAATTTTGTCTAATTTTTTTAAATTTTTATAAATTTTAATTCAATATACCTTTTGAAGTAAAAAGATTAGACTGAATTTATCCCTCATATGTTTATAAAAAACATGGTTTATATGTTAAAATTTATATTCTGCATCAACTTTTTTGCTTTATAGTCATATAGTTTTATAGTTCAATAATGTTCACTATTTTTATAAATATGATTAATTGATATTATTGAAGAATATGAGAGCTATCTAAATCTTTGCTTATATTTTTTCATATTTAGTCATTTTTTTGGCGCTTCTTATAATTTAATCGTGCGCGTGATTAGTTCGAGAGGTGATCAAAGGACTAACGCATCCCCAAAGAGGGAATGTAAGCACCAATTCCAATACGCGCGATGTATCGGATTCATTAAAATCTACGCGCAATCGGATGCTGCGCCCTGTGGCAAAACGTGTACTGTGCTGTAGTATTGGAAAGTTCGTAATTATGATCACAAAGGTTTTCTGAATCCCCTCGTAGTCGTTAATATAAAGCTCTCGTTTCATTATACTCTCTATTTCATCTGAATATTCAGAATTCTCAATATTTGATGATCAGTAACATACGGAACAGGTATGTAGAGGAATTGTGGGTTTGTGGTATTTCAATGATATTTGTTAGAACAAGTGTTATCTTGAAATTAGTACGTCTAATTTCGACCCTTTTCCCAACTGTGACGTCAGTTAATACTGCTGTCACGTTGGTGGTATCTAATACTGTTCCAAGAAGATTCCAAGAACAGTAAAGTTGAAAACGGTATAATTTTGCCCTCGGGAAAATCGTGAATCTAATAAAAATTTAATTTAAGAGTTCTCAATTAAAATAAATTACTAATTTTATACGTCCATATTAAAGTAATAAATTATAGTGTTAAAAATAATTTAAATAAATTTAAAAAAAGATTTTTATAATTTTATGTTTTACAATTAGATCCGACAAACTTTACGTTTTACGATTTTATTAGCAATCAATCTTAAGCTATTTGTGTCAGTACGTAAAATCCCCAGAGAAATATTGAGTGACAAACTGCGACAAACCGCTTACCAAACATTCCACGATAAGTTCACTTGTAATCACGTCAATGTTTGTGCAACGTTCAAGACGTCGAAGATTATTAAAGTTCGATTAAAGTTTCGTAATGGACCTTCAAACGATTGACAGCTTAATAAAATGAAAGATCCATATTTATCTAAGGCTATGATTTATATATTTATAAAATTTGCAAATCAGGAGGCAAATTGAAGTGAAATCAAGTGCAATGAATAAGCGTTTCTTGCGGGACGTATTATTTTCTCGTATCGGAAAATTTTAATATCGTAAGCTTATCGTTTTTTTTTATCGATCCACATTTAACTCAAATATAATTTCCGATAGTTATTTCTACGACATGGATTATTAAAAGAAAATGCAATGTATAATAAATATATTGTATACGTCTTTTCTAAATGAACGTCAATTTTCTCGGTATGTATAACCGAGCTCTTTGCATACGAAAGCGCTGAATATGATCGCCGAATTCAATGGTAATGCCAGGAGCTAACGTGTAGATTCAGTCTTCACTCAGGGTATTTGAGGAAAGTCGAATGAACAACGTCGAGTCAGGAAATCCGAGTGAACTCGCTGTTCCTTCGCGCGAGCGATTTGCAATTCGAAACGGTCTTTATCTTTACGTACTCTTTGTTCTCAAAGAGGTAATGTCTAGGGGCATTTATATCTCTACTCATTCATAATCACTCGTATATGACGAAACGCATAACTCCCGCATAACAGCTTTGTAAATATATACTATAAATTTCTTTTTAAGAATATGTAAAATAAAATATCGACTATTAAATACTATTTCAAGTTTAATTACTCGAAAAATCATCGCTTTCTTCAAAGTTCCTACGTTTCTAGTTATATATTATTGTGATTAAATCCAAAGTTTTGATCGTCATAAATCAAGATATAGCAAAAAGAAAAGGCAACTCTTACGTCTTCAAAATTTTGTTTTTGATGCCATATAATGATGTAACGAATGTGCGACATCGTGCCTCTTTTATATACAAAATTTCGATTAATTTACGGGTGGCGCACAACGAAGAAAAATATAAAATTACGGTTATTTATTCGCGCTTGACCCGACAGATTCTTTGCTTGTGGATAGTGCTTCTGAATGCAGATGTGATAACCAACGAGTGGTATGGTAACCGCTTTTCATCCGCATTACTTGGTACCGCGGTTACCCGGCGCCATACGGCTCGTTCTTTCTCGCTGACAGCAATGCTAATTTTCACTGGCAACAAACGTTCTAACAAGTATTACCATAACTCTTTGGTCACAATATATAATAATTAGATGCAAATATAAACAATTACTTGGTCAGCATTGCCGCTGTGTTGATGCCGTTGCATGCCGCTACGCTTACGATTTTTAAGCATAACAACATGGTTACTGCATTGTTTCAATAAAATGTATGTAATATGTACATATCTCGTATTCATGCATTTTTCTTTAATTATTACACAAGAAAGCTGCGCGATGTTGTACAATCTATCGATTTACTTTCAATGTATTTCTCGACTAAAATTAAGCTTTTTTGTATTATACAGAATAAATAAAGATGCTCATATAGAATAATTAATTATATGATAGTCTTTTCCACGATATTGCTGTCGATGTGTTTTTTTTTTACAAATGTATCAATGTATATACAAATGTAATCAAAGCAATAATAAATTTCCGAAAGCGATAAAGAAAATATAACATGAAGAGAAAAGAGGGAAATGTAATTATGTCGTAGTCGAATAGCGTTAAATCTGCAACATTTTTCAAAAATGTAATAATTATATTTGCAGTTTAATGATGCGATCGTTAAAAGAAAACGAACATTATTAGAGACACATTTTATACATCTTTTGTAATACATTCCGAGTATCACTTCTAATGGGGAATAAAATCTTAAGATACCTAATTTTATCATTATCTTTCGTAATAATGAAATAAATGTCATCGTAACTTGTAATGTGGAAATAATATCACAGAAGTTCTCTGGAAAAATTCACAGTTCCACAGATTTCAACGAAAGGGCTGTCTGAATGGCTTTTCTCATCTTTGACAATATTGAAATGATATTTTATCCAGTATTGTACTCAAAACTGCACATTTGTTTTGAAATATATGGCATTTGGTTTGGTTAAAATAGAGATTGCTTACAACCCTGTAGCGAGATTCTGGCGTAGACAGAATTACAGGCTGTCCATATTGAAACCGATTCAATATCCAGTGCACAATTACATAACTTGGGAATGAGCTCTATCGGATATGAGGACTGTCGCATTCGAATTTGCAACGATGAGGGCGAAATGCTATAATATTGCTGAGAGTAAAATAGATGTTGTAATTCATTGTTTCTCATTTGCATTCTCTGACTGTGTAGCTTTCAGTTATTATCTAACAAGAAACAAAACTCGGTTGCGCATTCTGAATATATTTAACGCAAGTTAGTTTGAAATACGTAATAATTAGATCACAGAGATGACTGACGGGTTTTCGTATTTCGCGTATCTATCTTAATTTCATGGGATTTTCGATAATAGATCTCGCTATTCCATTTTTAAAGAGAACCTCCAAACAAATGGACGGACGGACAAACGGACGGTGCATCTCGATTATTGCCGCAGCCGCGGGTGGAAAAATATCGGAGTTTCACCCGACCGACGCGTAAACTGCTGGAAAAAAATGTTTCCATCTGCAAACGAAATGAAGGGGCAATCTTTTCGCTGATACAACCCCCGGTCTATCGATCATCGGACTTCTGTCACTCGCAACGCGCAGCGTACGTGACACCCGGCTGCAACAATAGGGCAACCACCTGCGTCAAATCGGCGTGACATTTTCGAATGCACGTTGGAAACCTAAAGGCAGATTAGCGAAAGCGCGATGGAAATGGGAGGAGAGCGGGGGTGGATGGCGGGGCATATTGTTCCGCTGTATTCTATTGTTTAATACGTCAACGGTGATACTCCGGTCTTTTCGGTTCGATTCGCTTCTGATCGGTAATCGTGTTGACAAAGAATGTTGCTGCCGGGAAAATGATTGTCAGCACGCAAAATCAGCTTTATAAAATATTTACTTTTAAATTTTACAATTGTTTGCAGCTAGTCAGTGAGCAAACAGGCAGCACCGGTCTGTCAGCTCCACCAATGCTCCTTGTTGTATTTTTACAACATTTTCTCTAACAAGTTTCCACAGTCCATCTTGTTGATTCGATGTGGGGTATATCCAATCTGAATCAAACTCGAAAAATTTCACTCGTTTACATAAAGGCGAAAAATTTGTGTTGGTTATAGAGCAAAAAAAGGGAAAAAAGGAAATACGTCGACTTATGCTTGAATTTTGCCTAGTCAGAATGACTTGAAAAATTTCTCTGCAAAATTGTTTCAATTTCTAACGCTCAACTTTGGAATTATTATCATTATATTATTTTTATTATTATTATTATTAAACATCAAAATTATTATTATTATATATTAAAATTATTATTATTATAATATCAGATTAATTGGATATTAAAATTGTAAAAATAGAAATCATATTATATTATACTATTGTCATGTGACCCAGACCGTTCGACTGTGCGACCTGAATAATGCTCGCACGGGCAAAATAAAATTTGTTGACGTCACCGTGACGTACTCTTCCACAACGGTAAGAGCCAGCAACGGAGTGCAATCGGAGGAAGGAAGATCTGGATATAGCTGGGGAAACGGGAAAAAGGAAAAAGCAGATGGCGGAAGAGCGATGAGAGAGTATAGTGTGCGAGAAAGGCGAGGAGGAAAACGAGACGAGGGTTTCTGAGGAAGGAGCGTTGGAGTACGGGTCTTGTCGATACCAGATGCACGTTAACTGAAGGTATCGACCTGGTTTAAATATTCCCATCAACCGCCACAGTCCCTCTTCAATAATTCATTTGGAAAACGTCATTGTATCGCCCGGTTATAATAATGAGGTTAATATAGCGGACGAGGATATCGTTATCATTTAATTCCGCCAATTTAATCGTGCGCAAGTACGACAGCTTCATTATTTTCTTCACCCGAGATTGCACTTTCGAAAAACGACTCATCAAACGTAAGTCTCACTTCTCGCTTCAGTTAAGATATAAAATTTAATTTAAAAAGTTCGTGCCTTTATTGGCACTCTCGAGACGTGCGCGATATCCGACAGTTTCCATGTTCTTTTCGGAATTCCTTCCAGGCTCCTGCATCTATGGATCCTGTAGTAGATCGCTCTCGCGTAACCATCCTTCTCTCGGTTCCTTTGTCGCCCGCTCCACGCTCTTTAATTACGACGTGCCATCGCGTTTGCTCCTCTTACATTTTCATTTTTCACGTCCGCACTCGAATGCGCCGTAAGTTTTAACGACGAAAGTTAACCCGCGACTGTAACCGGCATCGGAATTCTCTACTCGCGAATATTGTCTGTGGATTCCAAACGTTTATTAGTCTTCTTCAACTTTTGCTATTATAGACTATTTTATGTAATTAATTGAATAATTAATCATTAAGCGGAATATAATTAGCAGTTCTTATATGTATGTATATATATATATATATATATAATATGCAGAAGCAAATAATCATCATCTCGTTTTTCATTTTCGGTATTGTGCTTTTCGAGGAAATTTATTGTTATCGTTAGTTGTTGTTTGTTATCGATTCCCAGCAATTCACAGTATACGCTCCTCATATCTCTTCTTTCGCAAATACTTCTTCTCTCGTTGATACTATTTTATTGTCTGCGAACACGAAGCTTTTAAACGTTTTCTTTATTCTCTATCTTGACCAGTCTATTTCCGCTATATTTCTCGAATACGGCAGGGAGCTTGAAAATATATCGATTATATCTTTAAGTTTGCCTCACGGCGCCACGCGGGAGGGTCTTTCCTCTTATTTTCTTCAACGCGCCCGTTCGACTGTGAATAAGACCCGTTCGTCTAGGTCTAGCCATCTTCGATCCGGGTGAGTAGAGTTCGTCGCCAAGTAGGTGAAAACAATGGTTGGTTCGACGAGTTTTCTTATAGAGAAATCACGAGAGCAAGGCTCCCATAGGACAAGCGGACGCGAAAAAGATAAGGCACCGGCCTAATCCGAGCTATGCTTAAGGAAAGTCCGAAGACGCGCGTTACTTACTTTTAATTCTGTTTCTCTCCGAGTTCGAGAAAGTTTCCTCCGATCCCGGTTCAAGTTTTAAGCCCGACGCGATTACCTCCGAAACGAACTCATTCGGTATGTATAAGGCGACACGCACAGCATGATCGATGTGCTTAATGAGTCAGTCCCACGAAATTATTAAGGACACTTAATTCTTTTCCCTTAAACTCGAAACACACGTGCTACATACAAAATTCGTCATCTCTCATATATGAAAATAATATGCTTTTCATTACGAATGATTGACATGACAACTATAAAAACGACTCTTAACTCTCGTTAGATTTTTACTTGCGATAGAAATTCAAATATTTGGAAATATCGTGAATGTACGATTGCACACAAAGCGGGGATGCTATTAATCACTATCTACCTAAATTTCCCGAGTATTGTCCGGCATACCGTTCCCTGCTGGCTCTCTTCCAGACATTTCAATATCCACGGCCTCTCGGCAGGGATAGGTCTTCGGCAAGCTCATCGAGTCTTTTCAGAAACACACCAACGTCCGAACTGCAGCGCGGAAATGCGAATCAAAATGGAGAGAAAAAGAAAACGCGTTGTTGTTCAATCCGCGCAAGCATCGCGCAGCAGGGAAAGCGAACGGACAGGACGGAGTATTCGCACAGACAATCGTTCTCTCATTCCTTTTGACTTTTATTATCGCGACTCTTTGTCCGCTCCCCGTGGAAATCACGTACCTTTCTCCTCAACTCCGTTCCGCATCTTTCTCTCGTCTGTTTTTCACTCCGATGATTAGAATATATCAACGTTCAAGCGAGAGAATAGCCTTTATTTGCTGTTAGTGCAATTTCATGTTTCTACCATTGTTTTCCCGTACATTCTCTCATGACCTCGCGTAAATTGGCCGTATTTTCCCAGTCGAAGCATTAGCGAACGCATTCTTGCATGCAGAGAATCGATACAAAAGACATTGCCGCTTCATAATTTCGCTAATGAGCACCATCCATGAGTGGCGTCGGCGTTCTGTTATTTTCCTTCGCTCGATTACCGCGCGCGTTTCTCTTTCACACCGCCGCGTTGTCGTTGTTGACTTCTCGTTCGTGTGCGAAAAAAATCCGGAAATGCCGCTTGTAACTTTTGGAACGGACGGCTAGCAACGAGCTATGCGGAGCCACGTCGTTCGTAAATCGTGCGTCTATGTTCTCGCGAGAACGCGCGCTTTCAATAAGTACGACTGAAAAATGTTCGTAAAATTTCGCACATTGATTAAAATGTCTAAATCTAAATTCATCAAATTAAAGTGAAATAAACGGTCGGAAAAATGATAAAGCGTTACAGATTATTGCTTACCTTTTGTATTCTTTTTTATTGTTCGTTAACGACGAGTTACGATTGTAAAATTATAACGGAGATCTTTTAAAACAGTAAAAGTGTATTGATCGGTTTCGTGTTATTTCAGAAAGAAATTTCCACGTGGAAAATGGCACCGATTAAGGCAATTAAACTTTTAGTTAATAAAAGCACATAAAAGAGAGATAACAGATAATCCCTCTTTTTTTTTGTTTGACTTTTCACGTCTGAGCTCTTTTCGAATTGACTGAGAGAATACAACTGGCGGAGGAACTGAGGAAAGATGGTGAACGTGGACCTGTAAGTTCCGGATTTAGAAGTACCTCCCGATAATTGAGTTCCCTGCGAAAGCTTGTTGTGTTCAGAAGACGATGACAACGAAACTCTCGGGACGAAAGGCTCCATGAAAAAGCTCACGATTATTAATGTCCCCAAGGAATGTCTCATGGCCGATTTTTGATGGAAGATCTCGCAACTATGTCGCAATGATACATAACATCGCCTCAAGCGTTTTGAGACTACACAGTCTTTACTGATGTAGAAAGACATTCCGGCGCAGTCTTTGAACCCGAACAATCGAATTTAAACGACTGATTGCATACCTTAAAGATGGTGTAAGCTTTTGAGAGAAGGCGTGCAAATTGTGTGCGAACGAAGGGAAATAAACGCTAGCTTGGATTACGGAGAAGACGGCAAAAGGTATTCACAATACTGCGGAATACAGAATATCGCCATTTTATTCGTCGCTTCACACGTCTACCTTGTATTCTTCAGAAAAGCGCAGGCGAAAAGCACATATGCAATTTTTCGTGTAAACGTCAATAGGAAAATGTTTGAAAAGTACAACAGAAAGACTCAAATCGTGTAAATCAATCGATTAAAAATAATTACAATCTATTTTGAGAAATAAATCAAGAATTATTAAAAGAGCTTATAATACAAAATTTGTTATATTCTTTTTTTACTCAATTATTTTTTTCTTCATATAATATATAAACTTTTCACTTATTTTTATCGTCGTCAATTAACGTCAATTTCTTTCTTGAACCTTCAGCCCTGCTTTTCACGAGTAATTAAAAAAGATTATAACAAGATTACCTACTTATATATAGATTTACTAAGATTTGATGTAACGTGATAGAATAATGAATATTGTAAAATGTAAACTGCGATAATGTACACATGGCGAAATGGCAGTCCTAGCGTTAATTTTATATTAACTCTGCATCCCTGGGATTGCAGGGATTGTTGAACCTAGTTACGAGAAGAGAATAGGATTGATATTAATATCCTTTACCGCAGAATATGCATTAAACGTTACCATTATATGTTCTAATCGTTTCAAATCTGTGCCACAAATATCACTGGGCGATTATACGCAATATTATATTCTCATTCATCCCCATCTCATAGATATTTCGACAATATAACAAATATGCAAAGATCATATTATACATGAAATAATTCTGAGTCACGCTTTTCTAGCCTTCAAATTCGAAATTGAATTACAAACCAAAATATGATGCGACAATGAAATTATTGATACTATTTCTTCAAATCTTAGAGGAAGATAGAAGGAAACTTGTTTATTTAAACGTATTCAGAATTAAGAATAGCTGAGCAGTAATCTGAACTGCCTTAGGATCTCATTGCTATCTCTCCAAGTTTCGAGTTTCTACCGTTGATAACGTCTTCGACATTACTTGGATATTGGGGAGCTACGCTTTTGGTTAATACAATACTTCCATACTATGACACAGAAATAATTTTGGGAAACAAGGAGAACGCAACGTATCTCTAATAGTTTGACTCCCATAAAATCTGCGCGCATAAAGCACCGCCAACTGTGCGCATCCTGTTCCGCTTGGATTATGACTGCTATCGCGCCAAGTCCGCTAAACAAACTTCTGTAATTAGCGAGGATATATAGCCAAAAAGCTTAAATCAGTCCACCAAAATGAAGGAACAGCAACTCCGGGGACGTCAATATACATATGTAAACGCGCATACATGAATATATAAAGTTATACTGTTTATCCTCTTATAAATATAACTGAATTCTTATAAATATATCAGCGTGTTTGTACGCCTGCTCGTCAATACATATTTTCCAACCAGTGTTAAAGATTAATCTATAATAATCACAAATTGAACTGATTTATGAATTAACTCCATTCATTATTCATTATCTTTCTCTCACTTCCGATTTAACAAAATGAATAAATACACAATATCTGTTAAACAATTAATATTATCAATGAACTTTAGAAAACAAGCGTGCAATATAGTATGTGTTTATGTTTCGCATGGTTCAGTATTTTGACAAGCTGCCGAGTGTACCAACTCTGCCTACTCTATATTGGCAATATGCTTCAATATATATGTACCTACTGCTTGGCATAACTTCGCTAATTATAATGGTATTTCAAGGCATACGCATGTAGGAGTCAGTTTGAAACAATCTTAAAATTCTTCATACGATTAACAATAAATACT
Source organism: Tetramorium parvispinum (assembly GCA_011638315.1). Taxonomy (NCBI): domain Eukaryota; kingdom Metazoa; phylum Arthropoda; class Insecta; order Hymenoptera; family Formicidae; genus Tetramorium; species Tetramorium parvispinum. The sequence continues at coordinate 5,343 of VBVR01003189.1, read as the reverse complement.
ATCTTTCGCTGATTCTATTGAGAATACCTTACATCTATATATACGCATAGACACTCTTAATATATACATAGGAACTTATACGGTAGCATAAGAAGGTATCGCCCTTGAGATGTAGCTGCAGTTTCTACTCGCGTACCGCCGACAGGATAATTATCACTGTGATATGCTTGAGCTCTTCAATGAGAAAGCTCTACACCCTTCCCCTCTCCTCCAGCATCTTCTCTCGTCCTCTATCCACGGGTTTCTCCATCGGGGAAAGGGCTTACCGTTTCTACCTAAGCGAACAAATCCAATCACTATTTCCACCGGTTGCCTCCGGCTGATTTGCATTACGTGCACGTGCACGTGCATGCGTACACTACGCCTATACAGGATAGTCCGTTCCTAGCCGAGTAAGACGCTTGGAGCACGACGCTGAGACCCGAGATCGTCTTAATTAATTCCGTCTGCGAAGCCGCGAAGAAGCGATTCCTTCAACCGAGTGACGTACAGATTAGGAGTAGGCGGTGTTAATTGGTCTCCTCTGTGCTACGTGCTAATGTCGTCGTTATCAAGTTTATGCGATACGCTCTGACTTCGATAGACACTGTTGACGATTTCTAAGAATTCATGTTCTTCCTTTCCGATATGCGCTGCTCGCGGTGGCTGTTCGCCAGTTTCGAGCAACGATAAGTTCAATTTCTACCGAGATAATAAAATACCGTAATACACGAGAGAAAAAAAAAGGAAGATATGGAGCAAGTGAAACTTGCATTTTCTTACACGAACTTCTCTCGGATCGAGAATTTCCTCCCTAGTAGATATTAGTTTATGGAGTCAGTTATCAGTGTGTGAATAGTATCCGCGATAGAATTTCAGCGCATATATATGCACTAGAGAAAGGAGACTCGGTATAATATGAAACTCTTCGCGTTCACAGAATGCCATTTAAAATAATTGGGAATGCGATACGATATGTAACGGATGTTTTACAAAATGAAGGCATTCCGTACCTCCATAAAATATCTGCGAACTATTTGCACACTGTACCGGTTATATTTTACATTAATTCTTTTTGAAATTCGGGAGAATATATGGGGCAATACTTGGGGCGTATGCGGTATATTAACTTTTCGAACTTTCTGCAAAAAGTATGCTTTTCGACAGGTCGCCGATGGGGATATTACACCGCCAATACTGTGTTTATGCGGTGAAGAACGCGCATTGATCATCAGTCAATGACAACCCGTATCATTCTTTCCCCTTGAAAGCACCTTTCAGCTGTCAATTGCGGCAGGGCTGAATGGAAGACGACGATGTTCATCAAAGGGAGATTATAGTCGTCTAGCGTTCAAAATCTTTGCCACTCGATTACTTGTCACTACTGTCCTTCAAACCTACCATGTCCATTTTTTTCGATGGACACAACTATATTCCTCGAATATGCCTCTCGATTCTTTTCTTATCCACGTAAATCAGGTTTATAATTAATGAACTGTGTAGATTAACGATCTTAATTATTTATTCTAATTGTATGAACTTTTGTAAAGAGAAAGAGACTTTTAACTGGCAGTAACACGATGCGAACTTTAAAATAGTTCGTAGAAAATTACAGAGAGAATTGTCAGAGGAAATTAATTCGCCATGTATCATGGGATTAAATACGCGTAGAGCATTTTTTATCATTCGTTCGTCTGGTATGTGTACGTCGGCATTTTAAGCCACAAAGAGAAAAATTTTGAAAATGTAATGGTCTCGCGTGTGGCGGAGCGTAACTCGCGATGCCAGCGGTTAATTATGCTGAACGACGCAATCGACATGATTTCGCTATGCGGCGACGAATGCTTTGTTTCGATAATGCATTTTGCTGTCGTAGAATCATTTCCCGAATATGCGGTGATTGCGAATTATGCCGCTTGTTATCGTAGCTTGGCGTTAATGTCCACGGGAACGCCAGCGTCTAACAAGGGCTCGGCCGAAACGAAGATTTGTGACAGATAATCGCGACTATTGTTTCGTAGGAACCAGCTTGATACGATTGGGATCGGCCAGCCTTTGTCCCGGTGTACAAGCACGAATTCAATTTCAGCTAGTACGCGTCAGGCTGCATTACGATGGGTCGGCTTCGATCGATAGACGTGTAACCATGCCTCCATTGGAGCGAAATGTTGAAATTCACTTGGTACCTCTGGATCGACGTCGAGCGTGATATAAAATTGTACCGATAGAATGATAAAGTAATCCTGAACAATATTGTATTTCATGTATGTATCGGTATAGTGTTACATATGTATGATGTGTAGACATTAGCGATCACAAAAAAAAAGCGACAGCGTCTCTATCGATATCTTTATCAAATGTGAAAATTATAAAGAATTGTAGAAATTAAAAATAATGAATAACAATAATTTTCCTCTATTTCGTCTGGATTAAATTTCAGATTTTGTTCACGCAAAATTCACGAAGTGTATGACGTATTAAAACAAAACGTAAATTAAAACATTATTAGAGAAAACAATTTGAGAGTTATTATTAATATTATTTTAAATACGATCTAGCCGGAGGGAATTGCAATCATCCATACATCGGAACTCGTATAATTTTAGGTCACGCAATTACGACGAAAGTCACTGAAGGTAAATCTAATTTTAAAGCGATATTAAACGTTGTGCCGTATGTCCCATTATTTGTACTATAAAAGTAGTATGGCGTGCCGGCTTAGCACTTACATGCAAGGCAACATCGGGCATGACCCTGCGGATAAGCCGCTCATTAAGCGGATTTGTGTTTTCTACTGCTAATTACTTTTCAATTCTTATGCAAAATTCCGCGGTTACTTTGCAAAAGCCAATTTTGACTGCGTAAATAATGTTCTAATTTGCGAAATTTTCACATTAAAAGCGAACGAACTGTTTGCATTAAAATATATAAAATCGACGTGCGGTGGAAAATCACTCGTCGCTTGCGGAAAAGTTAAAACTGCTTTCGGACTATGCTCCCTGCGTTAATATTCAACATTTCGAATCATGCAATTTAAAAGTTCAGGGAAACGCGATGCTTTGTGGAAATTAGTTGAATTCTTGCTCAAAAGTTCCATCATGAGAACGCAGCAGTTCTGATTTTATTTATTAATTATGCAAGTACCGCGAAGTGTTTATTAAGATAATAATGGTCTCGCGTGAAGGGAGAAAATTGACAAACAGTTTAGAAAATGCAATAAAAAGATGTATCATGAAGCAGAAGCTATTATGAATTTTAATGGAAATTTCGGCATACGCTTACAGGATAACAATGTTACGACACGTTGCGATACAATATAGAAGCAATAATGAAAAATTAAACAAGATTACTCGGTTGCGTGCTTCGATCAACCCCTCATATCAACATGATTAATGGCGATATACTTAGCTCCGAGATAGGAGGGCGGCTGGGAGAGATCGATGTCGCAATAATTCTTTGCGCCTGGATCCAATCTGTGAGCAATAGCGCAGGATTATTAATACCCTACATAATAAAATTTTAGAGTCCATTACGGCGAGAACTATCCAATCGCAGGGGTTATAGATAAATTAAGGGGCGCTCTATGTAGGATTTATTAAATATAATGTCTCCTATACTTGATTCCGACACGTACGTATCTCGGTCGTTAAATCTCGAGATACATTATTATTACTCGAAGAACAGTTCCGTAGATTTTGCAAAAGTCCTCTATAAACGTCCAATCTATCATAAATTAACTTTATATATAATTTTACATATTACATTTCATATATTTCTTCTTAATAATTAATTTACTAAGCTTACCAGAAAAGTTAACACTTTTCTATCTTCTCTTTACAAAATTTTAATATAACATTTTTTAACGCGACGGTTCATTTAAATCGTGGGAAGAAACGGTGGGAAAATGATTCCATTTGGGTCTGCTAACCCTTTTACATCCGAAATAGCTTCTGTTATCCCTCGATCACGCGTAATATCTTCACTTAATGCTTCGTTCGCTCCGAGTAGTTGTTCCATTCTCGTTTCGGTTTTGTTGCTCTCTTTCACGCTCTCTTCCGTTTCTCCTATTTTGCATATCGAGCGAGCTGCATCTTTAATTCGCCGCGTTGTCGCGTATCCCGCAGGAGTTGCGAAAAATACGAATCTCTCATCAGGGGAGAATTAAAAAAAAAATGAAAAACATCGAAAGCAAAAATCAGCGACTTTTCGCGTAGTGGCGAAGCGAGACGTTACTATTCATGGAAAAAGTTTTAATTTGCGTGCTTCGCGTACGTTCGGCTCCGGGATTGCCGTTATAACTGTGTGACAGATCGTACGTCGTACTAAACTTTAGTAACGACACAGAGTTACATCACAAAATTAGTATGCTGCGACACGTGCATAACATATTTCCATAAAAATTGCCATTCATAATTAGTGCGGCGAAGTAACAACCAATTTTTAGAACTAATAATTGCAATTTATTTATTTATTTTGGACATTAAGCATCCATACACATAAAATAATAATAACTCTATTTCAAGATAATTCTATGGTTATATTAAAAAAAAAAAACCCTTTTCCTCGCGACTCACTTAACTTTCATGTGTTTAAACAGAATATAATAGAATACAATTCAGGTTTTACCGAATTGTTTCTTCCTCATAATGAATGATCGGATATCGATAATGCTTTTTAAGGTCTATTCAGCTAAACATGATACAAGTTTCGCAAAGCAATAGATAGAACGTAGAATGATGTTACTATTCATGAGAAAAGTTTTAATTTTCGTTCAAGTTCGGGTACATCTCCGCTCAACGGCATTCGGAATCGGTTTACGATCCTCGCAACGGATCCGCGTCCGTCGAACTTTGATGACGGCAGGTAGAGTTTTCCGTATCAAGTCGAAGAACTCCATATTCGAAAGTTTTTGATGCTTCAAGAATGTGAAGTCCGCAAAGTTTGTTTGTTACGTGTGTGCATAAAAGTGCAATTCTTTTTTCGATTTTATTTTTTTATTTATGCTGTAGATCTTATCGCATCCTTCGTACAAGGGAGATGTACAAAGCCTAATAAAGTGTCCCTGTTGCATCGTATACGAAATTTCCCAATTAGTAAATTTATTTTACAAAGTTAAACAAATTGGATTTTGAATTGTCTCGTGAAGAAAACCGCGTTGCGGAGGAAGTTTTTTATTTTAACGTAAAGCTCTTTTTAATTAAAAATATAAGGTTTAGCTGTTACTGTCTTGTTCTTATGTCAAACGCATCGTGTCTAATTCTCATTCTTTTCATTATTTTCAAATTAGACCGTGTCTTGTTTCTACTTTTCCTTGAATGTTTACTGCACAAAACCATGTATACGTGGATGTATACACGTGTAAAT
>VBVR01003188.1:0-18656 GCA_011638315.1 Tetramorium parvispinum | reverse complement strand
CTATATGCGTGACAAATATTTGTTATATGATAACATTTAATAATTTTAATTAATCAACATAAATTGTAACTGAAGAGATTTGCCTCATATAAGTTTCTAGAAAGTGTTACATTGCTTTATATGTATTTTTGTCTATATTCTTTATAGCCTTTAACATAAAAATGTTGTTACGATTTTCCGATAGATTCAGACAATAAGTAACGTGAAATTCTTCATTGGAATGTACACGTTTACGAGCGTGCTATTGATTTTTAAATAGATAAAGACGCGAACGTCCACTCTCCTGCGTTGTCCGCAACATCGGGCCGGGTTCTCTCGTTCGCTCGCTTTCGTGCCGATCCGTTCGAATGCATATATTCCTTCGGTAACAAGAACACGTTCATTGGTATTCCACGAAGGAGACGCTCGGTACGTGTCCGACGCCATGGCGGCAGAGTAAATGCAATTACTCCGACCGTCTCAATTACCGATCTGCGTCAGCGATTGTAACGAACGGAATGGCAAAGCAGGCGTCACGATCCAGGCGTCGCCCGTTAAATAATCGATTGACGAACTTTAATACACGAGAGCAATATTTTTCGCGACATTAACGGCATATTTCTTCCGAAGCGCAATATTAACGTTAATACTCGACGATCAGCCAAAAATCGCGAAGCTTAAACGGAATCCATCCTGAATATCGTTAAACTGTCGAGGATAGAAAAATCAAGCTGAGCTGTCGGCGTCCGGCGGTACACAAGCGTTCGATAATCGCCAGTGCGTTTGCTCGGATTTCTATCACGGTGCGAAGCGGTAACGCGTCCTGTATGACGCGGCGGCGTAGCACCTACCAATTTCATGAACCCGAGAAGATCAATATTGCGAGGGAAAGAGGAAAGAGAGAGGACTCGTCGAGAGGAATGGAAAACGGAACGCGCTTGTTCGCCCGTTAGCTGCGAAGGGAAAAAGTCACACGGCGCGGCGCAACGAGAAGTTAGATGAATATCCTTTTCATGCACACCGCTCGTAATTCCTTCACAGCCGTAAAAATTCTAGTACCGTACTCGGTGCAATTTACAGCAATGCTCACGAATGTTACCGCTGTTTTACTCTCAAAGAATCGCACTTCAGGGACGTGGTACGATAATTTTCTGACGACCTTTAAGATGACGAGGAATTTTCTAACGGTGAAGAATACAGTCTTAGAAAGATCGAAACAGCGCCAATAATTGTAAGTAACATTGTTACTTTAACAGATTGCTAACGTCAATTAATTTTCATCGTAATTTCTTCTTCAGCGATTGAAGATTACGGTTGCAGTTGATCAATATACCAAAGGAATCGATTATAAAGAAGTCGATAGTATACATATTTATATATATAACGTCGAGACATACTTTCGTTTATATAGAGTCAAGTCTCCACATCGTTTATATAAAGGCAGACCAATGAGAGATACACGAAGTGCCGATAATATCGCGTGGATTATTTCTCGGAACGAAGATAGATGATCCAAAGAACTGGCGGGTGTCGTCGTCGCCTCCGTACTTCGGGTCCTGGTTGGCGGAAATTGCGCCCCGGGGCTGGCAGTGCGGATTTAACGTTGTTTTGCCCTGACCTAGCTCTCTCTCTCTCCCCCCTCCCTCCCCGCCACCCTTCTACCGCCGTTCCCCATTCCCGACAGGAAGGTAACAGCGGCACCGGTTGCCTTTCATCCCCACTCACGTTCTCCACACCCCTGTTACCTCCATTTCCTCCCGTTTCCACCTTCGTCGTTCTTGCATGAGATGCTCTCTCGCAACCTCGCACACTATCTCTCGGCTCTATACGCACGCATGTACGTCGCCATGCATTCAGCGGAGTGACTCTCATCCCCCTCTTTCTATTCCCCGCTCCCCCAACCTCCCACCCCTTTTCGCCCCTCGGCTTCTTTTCTGAAAGTTTACAAAGCTGTAACACCATCGTCACACCAACGCGAGCGAGGTTCTAATCGTTTACGCTACCGGGACCTTGAATGGAATCGCGGAAGCGTGACTGTTACAATTTACAGCTACCGTATCAGAATCGCGATGGGGTAACGGTGGCGGAAACCCTTTTTCCGTTATGCGCGGCGTATCTGCTGATTCAACATTTTGTCTTAAATCGCTATCGCTATCTTGGTAATAACCGTCGAGATTATTAGAGGAAGGACTATCTTCACGGCACATTTCAATATTTCTTCAGATAATCGTCAAATCGAGATATGGTAACGATATTGCTGGGATACGCCTGAAGACATTGGGCTTTCGGTTGCAGATTATGAAGAGGATCGACTTGGTCGTGCGAAGTGCCTCTTCAAACAACACTTTTAAAGGATGTTATATCTTGATAAGTTTAATCATTTTTTTTTTATCGAGAACTAAAGAAAATAGCTTTCATTATATTTAATGAAAAATTTTATCGCGAGGCTTTTTGAAGAGAAAGGAGAAAGAGAGAATTTGCATCGGTTTTTTTATTCGGGCTACGAGGGAAAAGGATCTGATTCTGACGTCAGCGGCATATAAATTGAGCTATATCATAACATTTTATTTTCCAAGGATAATTTTGAGGTATTGCGATTTTCTCGTGCATACACGGTGCCGCCGTGTTAAAAATGTAATTTTAAAAATTGTAATCCCGCGAAATGTCGGCGGCATCTGGTATGGCGCCCGGGCGTATACCCACCGTCCGGATGCGATGGCGTGTTTCATGCAAATGAAATCGAGGACACGAGCAAGCGAACAAAACGCACGATCGCAAAATGGAGAAGCGCGGGCCAAATTTAATTCCCCGTTATCGAGCGAACCGAATTAATAATGGTCAGGTCCGATTGTTATTGTTCGACGATAACAATCGAAATGCAAATTTATCATGTGGACCCGTCAAAATCGCTCTTGTGTCTTGTTTTGCAAAATAATTATTATTTCGTGACGATGTGCTGCTTTATTGGTAGCGAGCGCAAGGTACTACGTGATCTCTGATTAATCCGAATGTTAATCAGAAATGCGGAAATTTAGCGGATAAAGTAATAAAGCGCATTATCTAATTATTCATTCCTCGTGCTTATCTTTAAACGAATTCCGTCATTCACCTCAGAATCGCTAATAAAAGTTTCTCCCGACAGGGAAGAACAGCGATTAAGTGAACAAAAGCAAAACAGCCAAGGAAAACAAGAGAAAAGTAACTAACGAAGCGCGCGCTCAGGAGAGGTTTGCAAAACTCGATACGAAATACAAGTTAAATAAGAGTATATTTCATTGTTTAACCTTTCGTAAAATAAACGGACCGAGGTTTGTAATGTTTCTATACTACTTTACAGTTTGTTTGTTTGCAAACGCGATTGATAACCAAATAAGAATAATTGCGATGAAATCTTTCACCGTGAGACGTAACATAATAATTACACCCGTTAGATCTGCCAGAATTAAATTTTGCTCGACAGTACAGTGTAATAAATCATTGTCAGCCTTAATAATCGCGGCGTACAAAGCGATGATGCGTGATACAATTCAAATGGCAAAATAAATGTTCGCGGATTAATAAGATTTTATCCGGTGGTAGTTTATGCGTGCTGAAATTTACAATAAGGCGAAGAATAACGCGAGACGTTGTGTAATTCCGGTTGATGGAATTCGAACTCTGCAGGCGCAACAAAAGCGAGGCGCCATCGCGAACGCGCGTTACACCCCCCGTTACAGCCCTTCCCCCGACCGCGTTCCGAGCGTTCTGGCAGTGACAAAAGGGGGAGGTAGAATCGAAGCGAAGTACCTGAAGCGGTGAATTTATTCGGTGCTGCCCCGCCTAGACCCCGGCTCGATGTTGCTGAAGAATGCTAATGAGTCACCGTTCGTGTTGGCGAATTTACGCGAGGGGAACCGTTTGTAAATTGCACGAAACTCCCGCCACAAATTATAATTGTTGCTGCTAATCGACCGTTTTTGGTTGCTTAACGAATTAAAATGTATATAGTTGTCCCGGACTTAGACAAAACTAATATTTTGTAACCGATAAATGCTAAGGAAAATTAAGAGATCAATATTTTTATTTTAACATTAGGATATCATTCGATTAATATTTTAATAAAGAATTATTGATTAAATGATTAAGCTTTTTATCATTAATTTATAATTTATAATATTTTTAAAATTGTTATGTTACGTTATTAATAATATAGAAATAATCAATTTAAATAGACAATATGTTTTAAATATAGTACAGTTTTGTTTGTAATATTGATTATAAAACAAACATTTCGTATGTTACAATTAAAAGCAAAACAATAACGTTTGCAACTACAACGATGCTGTCGTATATAAACTTTCGGAACGCGCGCGGGATTTCTAGTTTCAGTGCAGTGAAGAATAAAAATCTTACATGGTTATTTCCAAGTACAAAACATAATATTTATCCTCACAATTTCGCCGACAGTCTCAAACAGGAACTTTATCGAAAATATCAAACGATATCAAACAAGCTGTTAAACGATATTTTCCTCTCAATCGTTGTACTTCCGAATATTTATTCATCTTCCTTTGCGGTCATTTAACGGTGATGCATCATTAATCGCGGGCCTTACGAGGGTAAGAAGGGACTCTAAAGTAGGGTGTAATAATGGTGCTAGCTCCATAACGATACCTAGGTCTGTCCGTTACGTGTCTATAGACGGCGATCGATAGCGACGCAAATCGTAGACGAGCCTGAATAGTATAGCCTAGACGATCATTGGATTACCCGGAGCATCGGGACCTATGAGAGGAAGATTACATATATTCCATTTACAAAGTACATAGAGGGGGCGTCGTCGAATGTTATGCATACGGATCGTGTGCTACCATTACAGAATTTCCCCGATCGTTACGGAGCATAGCGCCGAGCGTGTCCGAGGATAATGTAATATCGCCTTACGTGATGAGGCGGGATCCGGCGGGAGGGCCACGTGAGAATTATAACAAGGCGTTCCAGTCAGAACTCGCGCAACCTACTTTCGTCCCGTTCCCGTCTCGCGAGTCAGTACGTCGAGAAACTCGGTAACGCTGTCCCGCGGAATTATCTCGCCCCCTTATTATTACGGGAGTTTGAGCTGTTTTTGACAATACGTACGTTACGCTGAGTTTGCTCACCGCGAGACTGACGCGTGTTGAGCTCGTTACCATATAAAGACAAAATGGCAAATTCAAGCACTCTGCGAAGCGCGGGTATCTCTGGGTGATAAAGTTTACGGGAGAGACAAACAACTGATTTGGATAATGGCACGTCGACAATTCGCCATTTGAGAGACAACGGCTAATTTTCTTTTTTTTCTTCTTCTCTCGCGCCAGAGCGTGGTATAATTCACTGACTCGGGCAAAAAGCGCGTAGAAGACAATGAAAAAGCGAGAGAAAATTAATCCGCCGCACGGACTTTTCTCTTTTCTCTTACCGCTCGCACATTTCTCTCACTCTTCTCTGCTCGCCTCGTTCGCGCGGAGAATGTCGGCTGTAATAACTTTGTGACTGCTGGCAACGACAGAGCGTTTAGGCCCCTGAATATGCAATGGAAATTGCTGCTCCGCGACCGACGCGGCGTCGTTCGTACGTAAAGGGAACTGATGAAATTGCGGAAAAAGCACCGATGTTCCGGCGATTTCGCGCGGAATGTCCTAGAAACGCACCTCGTTTTGCATCGATTGCCGTCTTCGCGTTCTCATCAGACTATCACCTGCCTTATTACGCGACGACCATGCATATCGCGATATTGAAATCACACGACACAAATGTTATTTGATTAAATTTAATATAAAGAGATAAAGATTGTAATATAGAGTCAAATAATAAGAATAAAATAATCGTAATAGTTCATCGCTTCATATTATAGTTTAATTGATCATTTGTTTTCTCATAACATAAGAACTCAGAATAAATAACGATTTAATGTTAAAGTTAAATGACATTGAAATGAAACCAACTGTAAACCTAGCAAAATAGCTTTAAACATTTACGCTTTCTGATTAATAAATTAGAAATTATTTAGTAATTTATAAATTAATTAGAAATTGTAAATTAATTGGAAATTTATAAATTGTAAATTAATTGGAAACTTATAAAAATAGTAATCATAAAGAAAGAATATAATTTTAATCATCACGGAGAAATAAAAAAATCAATGATGCGATTCTGCCCCCTAATGTTATTGGAAACCTACATTCGGCTGAATCGTCAAACCGAACCGAACTACATGGCGAATTCGCGCGATACCACTTTGTTCGACGTCAGAGTGACGTTTTGCATATGGAAATTGGTCGTACTCGGCACACGGTGTTTGCGCCAATCCCGACGTGGCACCGCATGAATAAAATAATGTAACTTCCGGCACGGAAACATTACCATCGACCATCCCTTCGCCGCCGCCGCTGCCGCCATTGCCGTTCGTAGGCTCCACGGGCCTGTTTCTCTCGAAAATTCAGTGCCCTGATGTATCGCTTTACGATTGGAGGAGCAACGTCTTATCGAGCCAAAGGAAAAGTCGCCATCTTAAATCGTTTTCCAATTCTCCGAATGAGGAATCTTTACGGCGCGTAAAGTTTCTGGGTCAGAGATTATCGTTCAGGCGGAAGCGGGAGATGAAAACGGGACGAAGAACTGAGGGTTAAGCCCGGAATCTCGGCGAGATAAAGAATTCTATTTCTATAAATGCTATTGAAAATATTCCCGTTTAAATATAACCTCACGCATGTAAAAAAAGTCAGCAGAATCTGCATACGTTATATAAGCGATCTCTTTCTCTAGATAAACGACCTCCGGTTCTATATGCCCTTCAACATTTCGCGTATAATCAGCGCGTTTCTATCTTTCTCATTAGACTCATCCCTCCCGACTTTTTTCGCCTAGGCCGTCTCCCCTATACCCTCTTCACGCTCGGTGAGAACGTGGCGGGGCGGCGTTGGCAATCAGAGCACATTAACAAGCCTTAGAGGACATCTGGGCTTTCGCTGGGATAGAGAACTGGTGCACTGGCACGGCGAAATGTCAAGAGTTCGCTTTGGCCGAAGCGAGAGAGGCGGTCCTCCTGAACGCGAGGGAGAGCAGGAGAGAGATACGGGATAGCAGGGAGAATCGGGATAACGGGATAGAGTAGGAGAGAAGAAGAGAGGAAGAGGGAGGGAGGGAGAGAGAGAGAGAATCATAGAGAGTAGTAGTAGCACGAGGAGGAGGAGATTTCAGCTGCAACTACTACCTACGGCTCCGTAGCTGGGATGCTGGATGAGAGAGAAGTCGGTCGATAGAGCTCCCGGGATCCCTCCGTTCCCTCTTCCCTCTCCGACGCTCTGTCTCGCTCCCTCTCGCTTTCTCTCTCCTCTTCCCCCAACGATGGAGAAAGCGCGCGCTGTTGCGAGTTGCATCCCGCTCTGGCCGCCGCCTCGCTTCTACGTTGGCATAGAACCCACCGACCGACCGACCGACCGACCACCGACGGACAGATGAATGGACGGTCCGACAAATGGTGGCGCGAACCCTCGCTTAGCAAAGTGGAAGAACTCGTGCCCGGCTGAAAGAGGCGCCCCATCACTGACCGCGATATCGCGACGGGGATTCTTACGTACGGGAGGAAAAGGAGGCCGGAAAGTACGAAAGGAGGACTCTCATAAATTGAGAGCGACAGCAAGAATAAAATACTCGGGAATGAAAAAGAAATACCAAGTCTTTTTTTTGAGCGGAAGACATGTAGCATCACAGCGTGATGAAAATGGCGTGGAAAAATGCGAGAAAGAATTGAATAACTGTGTGGGTTTAATTAAGAAACCAAATTAGGTGTTGCTCAAATGAATCGAAATCGTAACGCTTGTGGTGATAAATTATACTTGATTAAAAATGTTTACAGAGAGAGAGAGAGAGAGAGAGAAAATTAAATGAATAATTGAATTTAAAAAGCTCATTAACAAAGATAATTGATTTGATTTACGCTAGTATTTCGTGTTTAATTAAAAAAAATAAATGTAATTTCCTGCTAAATTAAGTGTCACAACCATTACGAACTTTTGCATGAAATATTGCGATTATTGCATTATGGCTGCCGGCTACGATTTCATACCGACAACCCGATTATACGACTCTAATCAAGTGAGACAATCAAGCCGGGAAGCCTGAGAGATAGCGCGACTAGAACGGCGCCTTCATTAAATGCCGCTCGTTAATCACAAAAAGCTGTTCATTGTTCGCGATCGGGGAAGAGGATACAATGACTAGATCTAACGTGCCTCTCGATGGACGACGAAATTCGCTTACTATGTTCGGAATTCGGAATCGGAACAAACTCGATTAGGCTTCCGGACGATCATCAGTCAATTCGAGCCCACGCACTAGCTATTGTCCTTGCGATTGATCGTTTCGCGCGACCCTCAATTAATCAGATCCAGATGGGACGGTCCGGAGAAGCGGAGCAAGCGAAGATGGAGAAGGGATTTATTCTGCCCGCCTTGAACATTCTACGCATCGTAGTTTTCTTTTAGAGAAAGAGAGAGAGGCATAGATAACTGAACGATCCGTTCGCGGGGAGATTAATTTATCCGGAGCTTCGAGCGTGTCATTAAGGAAGCGCTTCCGCGCGAGTGAGGCCTTAACTTAATGATCGCCATGGGACGCGTTCAAGATATTGGCGCGGCATTAAGTCTTTTCATTACGGTAAAACTGATCAACTTCAACCACAAACTCCGGTAACAGGGTGTGCGCGTTTGCGCGATCCGTTCCCCCTCGATTTCGGGCTCGCCGGCCTTGTCAAAACCACTGACCTACATCCCGCGCATTCAACAGTAAACTCCCATCCGTTTAATAAGATTACCAACTTCGCCTGTGTCACCAGAATATCTCCTTCGTTTATAGTCTTATAAAGCTCTAAGTAAATTCGTGCTCGAACGCTTTAACTCAAAATAGAGAATAAAACTCAACTTTAAACTGCGCCGGTGTTTGCCACAGATTAAATTAACATGACTAAATTAAATTAGATGGAACGTATATAAATCGTTCAGGGATATAAAGAACAAATCCTAATATAAATATATGTGTCGCCAAATTATATTTCGCTCCACTTTCATAGAGTTCCATTACTAGCTCGAGAGGAATATGTCATTAATCGATGACACTTTTAATTAGAAACACAACTGTCACACATTTCTTTCTAAGCAATTAATAATTAATTCGTTCGCGTCGATTACACGCAAGCAACATTAGCATTCGCGTGCACTGCCGTACACAATAATTACATCTGATCTTTTGACTTTATAATGTTTGCAATAATAACATCGCGCACATCGCATAAAGTTGAAGCAGGAATTATCAGTAATTATTCTTTATATTAAATATAAATGAAAAATTCCGCGATGAGATACGATACGGAGAAGATAGACGGATACGGTATATTAATGCAACAATTATCTAGATGACGATGTAGCGACAAGGACAGGCATTTTTTACGACCGGAACCACGCAAAAGGAATTTAATATTGTGAGACGCGAGCAGAATATTCATCGATAATGGCATTAAGTTGCCCATACAAAGTTAACGATAAACTGAAAATGAAATGATAATTTTAAGTCCGAAAGGCACGCGTCAGTAAATAACACTAGGATAATGGTGAAGTGGCAGCGAGGATGGCGACGCGCAGATTTCTCTGTGTATTAATCTCGTTTGCGATGGAACAACGCCGTCGCGGCGGAAAACTCTGTGTTTTGCGCAAAAATAAATTGCGGTAAACAGCAGTAAATCTCGGTCGCGCGCGCGCCCGCGATTGTCCTCGCTGTGGCGGTCCGTTACATTTGCATTTGAAAGCGCGGATTTCGCGATCATATCCGGCCGCCGTATGACACACGGTGCCGTTTATCTTCGGCGATTCTCCACGTCCCCCTCACCCCTCCGGACACCACCGGAATTATCGCGATAACGCTGGATTTTCTTATCGAAATTTATCCCCGTCGCGGTTGCAACGTCGCGTACGTGCGATTCTTTCGACCGAGAAAACGGTAGCGCGAAATTCTACCTAGGAGAAAACGGTATACCGGAAGTGGTAATTCTCCAACAAAGAAACACATTAATTAATCCAAACCTGTTTGAGCTTAAATATAAAATAGATCAAGATTGTCTTCCATTAATTTTTACACACAAGCGTCGTGAGTTTTCATCGAAATTCCCCGACTCATATTTCCGATGGGAACACCTCACATATCTCGCTGCACTTTGTTTCGTGTTGATACTATGTTAACCATCGCGGCGCATTCTCTAAAAACCGCACGCACAAAAATGCGACTATTACAATTTACCGTGGAAAAAACCGCGATAATCGCGGAATTTTCAATTTATTCAGGATATAAACACACGTTCGAAAGAGCGATAATTAAGTTATAACAAAATATAACGAACATCTATAACAAAACGTATAACTTTGAAGCGGAATATTCGAATCCCTTTGAGCGACGCCACGTCGCTTGACATCTCGATTTGTTCTCCATAATATATGTCACTACAATAACGCAGGACAAAAGTCGTGGAGCACACATGTCTCATTCTTATGCGAATATCAAATGTGGCATTAGAAAAAAAATTTCGTCCCAAAATAATATAAACCCTATCCTTTTCATCTTCCGCGGAGACATTATATCAGCGACGTCTCTCGCAGTGTCGAAACATGCGAATTTAGAACGTAAAAAGGGGGAAGAAAGAAAACTCCCTTCACCATTCGCCGAGAAAAGGAGATATTAATCTTCGCGAATAAAACGCGGGCAAGACAGAGTCTCGCGATAACGTTTAAATATCTCAAACGTTTTCGCAGGTATACAGAAATTCGAGGGATATACTCGGCGAGATGTTGGGGGTTTCGGTTATCTCGCCCATCTGTTACGTGGAATGAGGGAACGTGCAAATATCGTAAAGCTCACTCACCGATCGGCGAAGCTGCATCCTCCTGGTCGCCTCGTGTCCCGGTTAAGCCGCGACGATCGGCCGACGTTTCATCCCGCGGCGTCCGACTTCGTGGTCCTTCCGAGAGAGCGAAAAATCGCGACGGACAGCCGACGTCAGCGGGTTCCCTTAATCCGCGCCGCTTGTCCCAATCTGCACGATCTGAAAGAAAAAAACGAGGGGGTTAGTCCCTTCTTGTTATCAAGATGGCGGTTGGCTCGCAAAAGAGTGCCGTATTAAGGCACGTAGGTCTAATTAGCTCGGGAGCTAATTGGGTGAACCGGCGGTACCGCCTTCGGCCCTTCGCCGCTCCCTCTTCCCCTCCTGCCACCTCCCCCCCGTCCTCCCTCTTTCGTAGATAGCTTGATGGCGGTACAAGTGCGATATACGCGCATTAATTTCTTTGTTAACCGCTTACACCCGGGGCTTAATTTCCCTCTAAAAGCCACTCGTCGACCGCGCCGCTTCTGTTGCCGACAGCGGTTATACAGTAATAACGGCGACGCCGTGATACACGGGGGGAGGGGGAGGGAGGATAGGAAGGAGCAGCTCGTCGTAAATTAATTACAACGATCGCCGTCTCGCGAAGGCTCGTGAAAACCGAACTTGAACGAGGGAGGCGAATTGTCCGCGTCTCGCCCCTCGTTAACGTCGTTCCGTCTATGCTAATCAATTCCGCGCGAATCTACCATCTACCCCGTCGAGCGGACGCCCGCCCGATGACCGATTCGGCCGTGACGGAAACGGAACGAGAAGCAAATTCCCATTTCTTATTACCATTCTCTTCACTCGGTCGCGCTCGCCGTTGCGCCGCCCGCCATTTCCTTCCGCGGGGGCTCGAACCGGTTCACAGCGGGGGCTCTCCTGCCCAGGAAAGGGGGGCTGCGATGAGGAGCGGGAACAGCGGAAACGCGAGCTCGGCCGAGCGGAAACGCGACGGCCGGAATAGACGCGGCGTAATAATGGCGCGGGCCGTTCATCTTCCGCGTTGGCTAGCCGTTGAAACTCAACGACGCGACGCGCGCGAGCATACAAGCGCGATAATGGCCACCACTAAATTAACGCGCGACGATGTGCATCTGACGAGGCCGTTTCGCGTCCAGTCCCGTCTTCGGCGTTACCCGATTACCCGTTGCCGTCCGTGTGACGAACCGGCGATTAATTGAGCGCGAGCGAACGAATTAACGACCGATTTCCTCGTCAGACGCGCGACGACTTTGCATCCGGCGCGAAGGTTCGATGAGAAACTGCCGCGCGAAACGAACGGTCTGAAGTTGGCGTCTTAAGAAATAGCGCGGGCACTACCCAGTGAGAAATGATTTGGGCAAATCGATATCAAATCGATATTGAATCGATGTTTTTTGCGTCGAGAAAGCATCGCGTCGACGTCGATTCGATATTTTTTTGATCGTCATTTCTCATTGGCTTTTCGAGGCGCGCGATCAAATGTTTTGAATTAGTCGGGATAATTCGACACTTGTAAAGCATTACTTTTGCTTACAATGCCTATATTTCTTGTCCTCGAATAATCATAATGAATTACACTGAAAAAAATTCTATTTAAAAACGGACGAATCAGAAACTCTTGAAGGCGTGATCAAATATTCTGGTTATTATAAGTTATAAAGTATTGAGTTCTATTACAATAACCAGAATATTTGATCACGCCTACAAGATTTTCTGATTCGTCCGGTTTTAACTAGAATTTTTTTCAGTGTAATAACTTTAACGATTTGAGAAAATAATTGAAAAATACCACACCGAATTAGAAAAGAGAATAAATGATTTTCAATTATTTACAGCGAATGAAACCATCGCCTCTCGAAACTGTTTTCTCTGTCACTATTTTCTCAACGTTTCTTTGCGTCACTTGGGGAATACAATATAGCAATTCATAAACCTCTCAAAAGGCAAATTGACCGACTTCGTAAAATAAAGGGTAGATAAAATAAAAGTTTCAAACTGATCGTGCGCTCCGATACTGAAATTAAACGATTTATAGTTATAGAATTGATCAGTTCTCAACTTCTAAGAGGCTTAAAACGTATAATTACATGTACATCACGCATTTACCTTTTAATATTCTTTGCACACGGCTGAATAGCACAGTCCTTTCACCGATGTGAAATTGAAAGAGGCCGCCCGCCACTTTATCGCTCCGTAAATCGCATCGTTTCTTTTTTTAATCAAGAGATACAAGTAAAAATGAGTTCCGACTTTTACTATCCCGTTCTATCAAGCACGTACTTTGCGTCCTTATTCTTTTTATTATTCTCAAATTAAGTTTCTTGTACCTTGCTTTTATTTTCTTTCAAATGTTTATCGTACTATGACTAACAAAAACGTGTGTATGTGTGTATGTACACGACGTGTAATTACGTGTGATTGTCCGCAGTATATTGAGCTCGGGTCCGTGGGTTTGCTAAGCCCAAATGACTGTGCGGAGCAGTCATCCCTGCGGGAAGTAAACCGCACGTCGCTGCAGTCTGTTCGGTGGCGCCCTCTGTCGCGCGCTTTCGAAATCAACCTGAGTTTTACAGATATTACAGGCCCCTCGAGGTTTCGCGCATTCAATTAAAATTCAAATGATTCAAATGATCTAACATTTTTAAATTACAGATTTCGTAATAAAGGGGCCAGTTTTATCAACTTCTTGGTAAACTAATAGTTAAATTATACTTCTAGACTTGTCTAATTTGAAGGTAAAATAAAGACAGACATATGATTTAATTATTAGTTAGCTTACCGAGAAATTACAAAAATCGGCCTATAATGCATTATTTGTATCTGTTTCATTTTAAGTGACGCAAACTGCGAATTACTATTCTTCCGGCGACGTGATTGGTCGATGTTTGACAAGACACTGCATCATCGGCGCCCTCGTGACGTATACGATTGTCCGCGGTGGTTTCCGACTACACTAATTCGTAATCCGTGGCGAAATGTCTTTCATCATGGCACACGTCAGCACAGCGCGCCCTCTGCTCCTCTTCTTCGTGTATTTGTATATGTGTGATGTGGAGAGCAGGTCGGCTCGCGTGCAACGAGGAACACGATTAGACTAAATCGCGGGGCATACGCGGAGCCGTCGCGGAATCGCTCGCCAGGATGGTAGGTGGTCGTTTGTTCCGCGGTCGTGGAACTTCTGTCGAAATTCCGCTCCCCGAAGGGGGAGTTGCGGAGCGGCGGAGCCGCGAACCCGTGACATCGTCCGCAGATGTCATCCATTTAGCGGCGTGTACGACAGGCATTTAATTCCAACTATCACCGATCGAATATATGATGCCACGCTTTTTCTGTTCCAGGTACTCATCGCCGCTGCGGTATGCACCAAAGCCGGGAAAAGTGAGTTTGCAAAACGTTCTTGTGCCGCGCCGCTGCCGCGTTCGCGTATACGTGTCTCGCCTTGATAGTGTCGCCCGGCTGCGCTCAGCTAGTCATACGATAATACTCTCATTACATTTCTTTAATCTGCACTCCGTTCTATTTCTTAAGGAATGAGTATCAACCGATCAACTGGTTGCAGAAAGAAAAAAAAAAAACCGCGTATTTCTGTTTCCTCAAACTTTTTTTAACGAATTGAATAACATGAAAAAAATGTTATTTGTTGCAACTGTTTCATCATCATGGTTTGCATTATTTTTCCAGCTATAATTTCTCGACAGTTTGTCGAAATGACAAAGGCGAGGATAGAAGGCCTACTCGCTGCATTCCCGAAACTAATGAGCTCGGGTAAGCAGCATACGTTCGTGGAAACGGAATCTGTTAGATACGTTTATCAACCCCTTGAGAAAGTATACATGCTGCTTATCACGACCAAGGCTAGCAATATTTTGGAGGATTTGGAAACTCTGAGGCTCTTTGCCAGAGTGGTAAGTAGATATAACAGTTTCTATGAATACTTGTCAAAACGTCATATATGCGTTAAGTTACAATGATATTTGAATCTTATAGATTCCAGAATATTGCAACTCGATGGATGAACTTGAAATAGCAGAGAATGCGTTTAATTTGATATTTGCATTTGACGAAATAGTTGCGTTAGGCTATAGAGAGAATGTCAATTTAGCACAAATCAGAACCTTTGTGGAAATGGATTCACATGAGGAAAAGGTCTATCAAGCAGTCCGAATGACACAGGAGCGTGAAGCTAAGAACAAAATGCGTGAGAAGGCCAAGGAATTGCAGAGGCAAAGGATGATGGAAGCTAACAAAAAAGGCGGAATTAAAAGCCCTGGATTTGGCGGAGGATACGGAAGCGGTAGCACTCCCGCTACTCCGGCTGTTGGTGATACAGCTAACTTTGTGCCTGAACCGATTAGACCTTCTTACAAACCCAAGCAGTAGGGTCAACATTTTTATCTCGAGTATAATACACAAACATTTTTTATTGTAAATATTTCTTTTTATCAGGAAACCGGTAAACGCTGGGCCTGGTGCAATGAAATTGGGTGGCAAGTCTCGCGATGTAGACTCGTTCGTTGATCAATTGAAAGAGGAGGGAGAGAATGTCGTGTCGGGACCCCTTGCTGCTCCTGGAACAAAATTAACACAAATCACTCCTCAGATAATCAACACAGAATTGTATGTGATTATATTGACGATATGTAGGAGCTTCAAAATCACTCACGAACAGATCACTCAAATGCATTTCTGTCAAAAGGGTTCACCTGAGACAAGAAGAGCGACTTAACATACGCGTTGGTCGGGATGGAGGCTTGCAAAACTTCGAGTTGCATGGCTTGGTGACTTTACACATCTCCGACGAGAAGTGGGGACGTATCCGCGTGCAAGTCGACAACAGGGACACAAGAGGAATACAGTTACAAACTCATCCAAACGTGGACAAGGAACTGTTTAGAGCACATGGACAAATAGGTCTGAAAGTACCCACAAAACCATTTCCATTAAATACTGACGTTGGTGTGTTGAAATGGCGCTTCCAAGCCCAAGACGAAACAGCTTTACCAATTTCAAGTGAGTTTACAATAATAATCTTTATATATTTATTAGACTATTTAATCTTAACTTTTTAAAATCCGTGAAACTTATGAATATATTACTATATTGATTGACTCAATTAATTTTAACAGTAAATTGCTGGCCTTCTGAAAACGGAGAAGGTGGTTGCGACGTGAATATCGAATACGAATTGGAACAAGCCGATCTTGAGTTGAACGATGTTCTTATAAATATTCCTCTACCTATTGGATGCAATCCTATCGTCAGTGAATGCGATGGGCAATATACGCACGAAGCACGACGAAATATGTTAGTTTGGTCCTTACCAGTGATTGATGCTTCAACGAAATCAGGCTCTATGGAATTTTCAGCCCCGTCTTCTACACCTGCAGATTTTTTCCCACTTCACGTTTCGTTTACGTCCAAAACGCCGTATGCCAAAATTAAGGTATAAAACATACATGGATTTCTCTGTAGTTGCACAAATTACATTTCAATATAATAATAATAATGTTATTTTTATATATATAATAATAATTTTATTTTCCAGGTTAGCGAAGTTTTGTTTGTAGAAGACGAGAGCCCAGTTAAGTATTCAGTAGAAACCGTGTTCGTTACTGATAATTATGAAGTTGTATAAGACATTGTGGATAATAGATAAAGTATTTGCGCATATGAAAATTTCATATAAAAATATGGAAATATAGGCACAGTTCAGTGAAAAGACAATGTTATGATCAAGAATCAATTGATTATACTATTTGGATTTTAACTTTATTGCCATACAGCCATTCCTTACGTGATCACTGAATATTGATATATGTCATTTGCTATATTTATGTACATGTATCAATTTAATATGCTATTTAATAGCTGTCCGGTGCCGAATACTTATACACATTTGTAAAAAAGGAGATATATTTTAATTGGACAAAACTTGGTTAAGATTCATATACCCAAATTTATCGTATTTACTTTCTACTCGATAGGTACATATATATTTTAGTATTACAATAGCTCCTGCAAAGGATTGTATTATCAAATATATATATATCAAATTTTGTTATTCGTTCGTATGTTTATATACCTTGTATCTCGGAAAATATTTCTCGCTCTGCATTACCATCTTTCTTATTAGAGCTTTCGCTAAAAATACGCTACATAGAAATTTTTATTTACAATTAGTGAAGGATGAAAATATATTGCTATTAATATTTATTTACAATTTGTAAAAATATATACAATATACAAAATTATAATAATTCAATATACAAATATCGTTATAATTCATCTGTAGGCATATTTATAATTTGTGGTATCAAGTAGTTCTCGATAACTGCTTTAGCTGCACATTAATAAAGATCACAAATTAATTATTTTTGTATAGATACTTTTAGACGGTTTTACAAGAAAATTCTTACCATTCATTGAATTATTCATGATCGCTGCCTTGTAAGCACTTATATTTGAGGAATTGGTAAGTGTTACTTCCGCACCTTTTGTTAACAATTCGTAGCATACGTGTGGATGATCACAGTGTGCCCCGTACATCAATGGAGTGTTACCATCCTACATCACACAGAAATATAATTATATGAGACATGAGACTAGACAATAATTGCATACTTGGATAAAAAAAATGCAACATATGTACCTCGTCACATGCATTGGGATCAGCACCATGATTCAACAATAATTTAACAACATCGTGATGACCATAGGCAGCCGCCAAGTGTAAACTGGTCTGTAATTTTGGCCCACAACGATTTATATCGGCGCCTCTTTTGAGTAATTGCCTAGCGCTACCTAACTGCCCGTAAGCACTGGCCCACATCAATCCTGTTAAACCCTTTTCGTCAATCATATCCACTGAATCTGCACAGCGTAAAGTCGAGTTATTCCACAACAATATTTGCATGTACATCAATTTAGAAAATAAGCTATACAGCGGACGATTTACTTGAATGTATGTGATCGGAGGTAAGTTCCCCTTGACCTGCCAAGGTATGAAATGTGATATCGTTACCAACGTAGAGCTGGTGTATCTGCGTCTGAGTGTTGCCCCTTTGCAAATTTGTGAGCAGGGTGGGTGGCTACAAAACAGACAAGACAGACTTTTATGTTTAGGTACAAAATTCAAATTCCACAGTCTACAATCAACGATACTGTGTTGGACCTTGCGACGAGTCGCGATGGGCGAATCCCCCGAATTCTTGAAGTCAGGAAAGTTCCGGGCAGTAAGGTTAATGAAAAGGAGTACCTTGTACGGTTGAAACGCGCTGGTCCTGGTCGCATCTTGCCACGCTCCTGGTGCCCAGTGCCATTTTGTCTCGATCGGCTCGGACTTGCAGCCGATGCTCACGTTCTCCGGCTTGCAGATCAGCGGCTTCGGCCGTATCCCGATCGCCGAGCCGTCGGGGGTGACGCTCTTCTCGCTCTCGGCGGAACACCGGCCCTCCTTGATCTCATCCTTGTCCTGCTCCTCCTTCATAATTAATTCCGAATGGATCTGATCCTCCATAGCTGTCAAACATGAAATCTCGGCCGGCGAGAGTGATGCGCGAGATGCCCCGAGTGGACTGGCTTCGTTTTATCACGTCCACTTTAATCTTTATCGAATTAGTCGAACGCGAGAATTGAATTTCCTGTTAAATCGCATAAAACTGAATTCGCGTTATATTGGAGGTTAGGAGCGCGACAGCGCGAGGTTGAGAACTTTCCGCCGCCGTCGGCGTCGGGAGACGTGGAATTCAACCGCCATTCTCGAATG
>VBVR01003187.1:0-18659 GCA_011638315.1 Tetramorium parvispinum | reverse complement strand
AAGTAACTTTAATATGCACTTGGAAGACAGAGGTTTATATGTTATATCGATAACGTAGGTTTTTCTTTTCATATATATGCATATACTATATATATATATATGTGTGTGTATATATATATATATATATGACATATATGTACGCGCGTAAATATGTATAATTCTTAATGCATGCACGCGTGGACGCATACATTTTACATATAGATATACTAACTTGCTAACAATTATATTATTCATCGCGCGCCGTCGCCAGCGATCAGCTATTTTCAACATATAAATAAACTGTTCTTTATCATAATCGTTACACCCATCATATCATAACGTATATAAGTGATTAAAGCGTGTAACATTACGTCAACACCGTAATTTGGATAAATATAAAATTATAATAATTTTGAATTTTATACGCTGAGATATCATCAAAATAAATTATTTATAATTTTCCAATAAGTACACGTTAACGAAACAGTTACAGATCCAGGTAAAACAGGATCCAATATAAAATTTAGAACGCAGGAATAGTTCTACGAGAAAAGAGATGCCGCGAAAAAAGATGGCGTATGAGTAAGAATAAATTTTCAAATTATTTTCGTGTTTATAAAGTAAACGTTTCATACATAATGCATAATGATTTCAGCACTCACATATTCATACAGAATATTGTATGTGCGCACGCACTGACAAAATTGTAAGTCAAATAAAAATATTTTTATGGCGCCTTCGTAATACCACTCTCTTATTATAAAGTTATTATTATTGCATTTCTTAAATTGACATATTCATATAAATATTTCGAAGAAGATTTGACAAACATATACTGCAAAAGTATATGTATACGTACACAATTTCTTATTTTGTACAATATTATGTAAAGTCAAGCGAATAATGTTCAAGATCAAATTGGAAACTAGCTCAGATCACAATCCATCTCCATTTAAGACACAAACAGTAACAAAGAAACTGATTAAATTTTATATTTACAGCTAAATATCTTAGACTTTTCTAAATTTGCAAATTGATAACTTACAAGACTACGTTATAGAGAATAAAGCATAATTAGAATACAACCGGTGTAAAAAATGGGAAAGAATCTGTAAATTATGGACTGCTATGTACAAAATAATTAAGGCGTCACATCGAAATGTATCAATGTATTTAACACACTCTCATTAATCGTAATCTAGATATAATCTATCTAACATCGTCTTAGCATGCCCAACAGCCGGGCATTTTCGAACACCTGCAGGCGCCCGTGCCCGATTTCAGCATTTTATCTATCTATCTAACATTGTGCCGTGGGGATGCCGTCTCTGAGATGTCGAAATCTCATTTCGATTTCTTCATTTGAATTAACCAAAGTTATTATACTATATTGTATTATATTTATTATTACTATATGTATATAGTGTGTTGTTACTGCTATATACCTATAATAATATTCACGGAGGATAAAGATACATTATATTGTTAAGAGTTACGCCGAGAGAAACAATTTTATTATCTTAATTGTATGCTGCAAGTATTTTGCGGGAGATTAAAATATATGTTTTTACATAGTCTAGAAAATTATGCAAAGTTTTTAAAAAAGTTTTTAATCAACAAAACTATCGTAATGACAAAATATACGAAAATGATAAAATATAACAAGATTTCCAAGTACTTTTCTCCAATGTTCATACAAATATGACAATACGTAGACCAAAATCTACGAATTGGAAATTCTATCGATACAACCATCCGAGTTTGCGATTGCGAATGTCATTTTTGTTTCAATCTCAAGCGAATATATTGACATTCGGTACAATTGACAAATATGTCGCGCATATACATATTTACTAGCAATAAAATTCCATTACATCATTTGTCGATATTTTTATATTATTTGCCGCATGAATTGATTGTGTATATAATTATGCATTAATACGCGATTGTGATTGTTTTAATTATAAAATTGATAAACGTCATTGTTATAAATATCAAAAAATCGTTTATTGATTTTAAAAACAAATAAATCCATAAGAAAATATGAACTAGAGATTTCTTTTAAAATAATTTTTAAGTATAATTATTATTTAACATTTATAAAATATATAATTAGATTAAATGATAAAATTTCTATAAAATGTTTACAATTGAATAAATCAAAATACTAATTAATAAAAATCAATTATTTGTACAACACATTCTCACTGTTATTTTCTTTAAATACTATTAATTAATTAAAAAAACAATTTTAAAATATTTTTTAATTTTACGATAAAATATCCCGGATATGTATTCAGATATGTCTATCTAAAAGATTACTATGCGCTATATCTTGTCTCACAGAGCCCGCACTAAGCCGGACTTTTTTAAATTAACTGATAAGTCTAGGTATTTTCGAAGGTATTATTGCGGATCTCTTCAGTGATAATTACAAGATATGTATGTATGTACGTACGTCGATATGTATATTATGTTCATGTCTAATGGAAAGGAAATATCCGAAAAATAAAATTTCGGAGAAAAACGCACCTTTTTCCAGACTATGGCGCGTAGTGTGTCGGGAAAAATTACATGTCGCTCACTCGTGAACGGCGTCAATTTTTGGCGTGCTTCTTTGGCATCGACGTGACAATGGGATCCCCGGATATTCTTTACTCCATCGTGTCGTATTGAACCTTCTTCACTTTGAAGTATCGATAGGCCGCGTAGCCGGTGATCGTTAACAGGACCGCAGCAGCCAACGTGGAACCGACTGCAACTGGCGCAGTCTCGTCTCTGTTGGCCCGCGCACTTAGCGAGGAGCATGAAAATTCGGCAGCAAACTCGTTGTTCTTGAACTTGAACGGTTGCAGCTTCATGTCTCTGAAATTTTCCATTTTCATGACAATGTCTGACAAATTTTCTCTTGGCCTAGTTAACAAGAATAAAAATTTGCCTAATACAACATCATATTATGTAACTGTACATATTTTCAACTTGTAATGAAATTTTACATTTAACACA
This sequence comes from Tetramorium parvispinum, assembly GCA_011638315.1. Classification (NCBI taxonomy): domain Eukaryota; kingdom Metazoa; phylum Arthropoda; class Insecta; order Hymenoptera; family Formicidae; genus Tetramorium; species Tetramorium parvispinum. Next base: position 15,674 of record VBVR01003187.1, on the reverse strand, counting down.
AAATGATGACTACTCGATTTAAAGAGGAGTGTTATGATAGATAGTAGATACTTTCGATTTAATTTTTATATAAATTTATATTTAGTTTCAAATATGAGATAAAACTAAATTTATTTTGTAAATTGGAATTTTCGCATTATATCCGATTTGGATCATTGTTTATAACTTAAAACGCAACTTTGGTTGCTGCAATTAAATTGATAGTATGTCATACCTCAAAAGTACTTTGGCTTGATTTTTGCCATCGGTGAGCGGAATCTCGAACTCTTCGGAACAAGCATATGATTTTCCGACCGGTGTGGGGAACAACATAGAACTATGTTTCTGACCGGTACTCAATCGAATAGTCTTATCTAAAATATTAATAAAAGAATGTCAATGTTAAATTAACAACATATCATTTAATTTTCCTCGAAAATGTATGTCAAGTATATCTGATAGTTTGTAACTTTACAACAAGCTGTAATATCAATAGCTTAGTATATTTTCAGTATATTGTACAGTATTTGATAATTTAGCTACTTAAAAATAAAAGAAAAGTCGAACGCACGTGACTCGATATTATTGCATATTTTTTTTAAATATTTTGTACAAAGTAGCTAAAACTAATAAGATTGATTGATTGCTTACTTGGCTGAGCAATATGTTTAAAGTGTTTGTCACTGGAATTATAGGTCAGTTCGATTTTCTCGACATACCAGCGTTCACCACCAGGTGTCTGGAAAGTAAAACCATATTTTTTCGTTCAGCATAAGAAATATCTTATGAGATCAATTTCTCTTATTTTTTTTATATGAAAATTAAGATTATTAGAATTGTGTGGTAAAAAATCAGAGACAATATAACGTGACATTTTAAAATATAACTTTGTTATACAAATAATATACACGGAGAGAATTTTTCGTTATATTTTATCGTAAAATTCACTACAAATTTTAACGTAGGTGGTGATAAGAGTGGGATAACTAGACAACTATATAAAAATAAAAAAACTTACTAAATATTACCGAAAATGATTGGAATTTGTGAAATATACAACAGAAATTTTATAAACTACATAATAAAAATTACCAAGCAAATTGTAATATTAATCAAACAGATTTTATATTTTATTGTGATAGATATGGATAAACCAGAGAGAATTTATAAAAATTTTCGAAATATTAGTTATCCCACGATTACCATGATTTTTAGGCTAAATTTTAAGAGAAAATTCTCTCTGTGTACGAATAAATATACTCGTTCTAAGTATTCGATTTTATATAGGTATTCGCAAATCTATCATAAAGTCATCACAAGTATCACATTTATTTAAAATATATTCTGGATTTGTAACGAGTATATCTTGAACAATTATTAAGAAAATATTCTTTAATTGCTGAAGGAAATTATTATTTAAACAAAATAAAATATAAGAAGTAATTGCTTTTCTCGTCTGTAGAATGACATTTTCTGTGTGTAGGAATATTGGAAGTGAAGATTTTTTTTTTCCTGTGAACATTCCACTATGCAATAGAATGCGATCCAAGCTAATCCGGCCAATCTTAATTTAGAATTTTCCGGGAATAAATTGTATAAACGTAAGTGGGGAATGGAAGTTAAAAGACTTTGTATCGGAATGTACATTCACTCTTAAGCGTGTCTCTACGATCTTTCTAATTTTATCCCTGTTCATTTATTTATTGCGAGAGAGTAAATCTTCAGCCTTTCCGCCGTCTCTCTTAACATACCGTTTGCTGCAAATTACGATTCGACCTTTATTTTAGATTACCACGATCTTTCGTCGTTCCAAGCTCGCCTTCCGCCGGCGACTCCCGTGAGAATCGTAGCGTACCTGCGTCGAAGGGGGTCAAGAGCCGAGTCGCCCCGTCTTTATCCCGGAATTAATTATCCATTAGCAATTACTCGCGTCCGACGAGCCGCGCGCGAGTTCCCTCGGAACGTCGGCGGCGTCTCACTGCCGCCGCGCCGATCGCTACGTTTCCCCATAGATATCGCGAATGATTCACCGAGGGATTAGGGCCCCGAGGCCCTTCTCTCTCCTCCACCCTCCTCTTCTTCTCCGCGAGAATCAATTGAGCACGTTAAGCTTAAATATATACGGCGGGGGCCTCGCGCGCGCGAACCGTACGAGAGAGAGAGAGAGAGAGAGCGCAAACTGAATTATGTGGCACATTTTGACAATTAATAGTCGCTAATGAAGACACAATCGGGCTGCCCCGGAGCACTTTCGCCTTTCACCCCGCTCCTCGACCCGAAGGAAATAACGTAAGGAGGGATTACAAAGTATCGCAAGGGGAGCGGGGGAAACCGAATCGGCTAAACACCGCAGCTTCATAATTCTCTGGTGTAATTGAGAGCTTAACTTCGAGGCCGCGATATTCCATCACATGCCTACATTACGGTGTATCTGTCTGGGTAAGTGTGCGAATGCTTGAAATTTATTGTGTATGTATGTGCGCGCATTTAATGTGGCCAGAACCGCCGGCAGGCTAAAGCGAAGAGAGTCTCGCCTCGAAGTGCATGGAGTTGAAGAAGGATCCCGATGACGTGCATTCACAAATATATTACTGAAATCAAAAGATTTACTTTAGGAAAAGATGAAGATAGAGATGGAATTAATGGAATTAATTGAGATGATTAAGTAATAATGGAATCAATTATCAATTAATTACTTCGAATAAATAAATATATTCTTTTTCAAATACTTGTGATTATCACATTTTAACGCAATCTCTCTCTCTCTCTCTCTTTTCTTTTTCAATTATTTTATATAACAGCATTTTTATTTAAAATTTATATTAATATTTATTATAAAAATGTTTAAATTTACTATTACATAGTGTAACAATTAACAAAAAGATCTTAGGCGTTAAAATGTTTTATTATCTTTCTTTAATAAAAACAATTAACAATAAATAAATAAAAGTTAATTTCTGGTACAATATAATACTAGGGTAATGCAAATAAAGACCTTTTTTCACGCTACAACATTTCTTATTTTTGAATAATAGTTCTATTTCTATTTGAATAATAGTTGAACCTTACTCTACAATGTTAAACTCGTAGTATCAAATTTACTCAGTTGAGTTATTTTTAACTATTCCATAGGTCGCCACTGCTCTTATTTAAACTTTCATTAATTTTGACTAAAAGAAAGGTAAAATTTTGATAAATTAACAACAAACTGAGTAAGACTTACTCAGTGTGTCGCTAATTGTATCTCATTCTTCTAATCAAATTAACTAAATATTGAGTAGGAGCAATAGCGACTCATAGCAAATCGAAGTCGCACGTCGCAATCGAGATATTGTCTTTCAACTGCCAATTGATAATTGATATTACCAAACTGTCTGTATATATTCCGTTATAATATAGATAAACAGTAAGAAAGACAATGGCATTACGTGAAATAAAATAGACCCGTGTCAAAGCACACAATTGTAGCCTGTATCAGTTCTCGCACTGACGAGACGTCGGCGTCAGAACGTCGGCCGGCGATACGATCGTCGCAATGGAGTACCTACTGGGGCGCCAATCGCGAGAGTTATTAACGCGCGAACACGGATTAATTATGATCACCCGGCTGATTTGTTTCAATTTGTAGCGCTCAGGATCCTTTGATCGCGACCGAATCGTGTTTCCGTCGCGGCTCCGCCCGGTGTGTCCACCGGGCCGATTTATTTCGCCGGGGGAACGGTCGCGATCGTGGCGCAGGGCCACGGTACCGGTGCGCAGACGTACCACCGATGGGGCACCCACGACGGTACCCTCGGTACCTGCCTCCGCTGTGACACTGAAATATCGCGAGAACGATTTTCAAGTTCGACGGGCGAGCGAGCGCGGCCCTCCTCGTGACGTGGCCGCCGCTCGTTTGTCACGACGCAAGGATACGGCACGTACGATCGATAACACGAGGCCTCCGTGTGACGTCCTCTTTCTCTTCCTTCTCCTCTCTCGCTCTCTTTTTCTCTCACCTCGCAAAACCATAATCTCGCCATGCTCGCGAACCCTTACAAGAGACAAATTTTTTATCATTCTTTAAAATGCCTACACTGAAAAAAAATTCTGGTTAAAAACGGACGAATCAGAAAATTTTGTAGGCGCGATCAAATATTCTGGTTATTATAATAGAACTCAATACTTAACTTATAATAACCAGAATTTCTATTATAATAACCAGAATATTTGGTCAATCCTACAGGATTTTTCTGATTCGTCCGTTTTTAATCAGAATTTTTTAACAGTGTAATGCCTGGCTATTTAATTTTTCTCCTGTCCTACGGGTTAACTCTATAATTCCTTCAACTCTATTTTTTGGTACGTATTAATTTCTTCTTAATGTTAAAATATCGGTACCATCTGATGTAACATTACCGTACTTACTTCAAGATAAAAATATGATGTATTTATCTTATTGTGTTTTATATTGTGTTGGATATTTCTCTGTAGAAAAATATGATTTTGCCCTCATATGTAATTTCTAAAATAGTTTCACATTTGATTACACTTCTCTTCGAATGAAAAAATGAATTAATTTCCTTGGGGAAACGAAAAAAATTGCATTCCTATGCAGTCATTAAATGTATCGTTAGTGATATTAAAGATTTAATTCTTGATATCTCTAATTGCCTAACTATATCAAAGTAGTTATATCAGTATACAACGTTAATTAATCGAATTTCATTTCGACATACATAAATGCTATTAGAATTCTTTGTTTTACTGTTTTTCGCCAGCCACTTTGCGTCACAGATATGCATACGTTGCCGGAAAAACAATTGCAGAATCTCGCGAGCCAAACGAGAAATCGTTAAAGACAACTCTCGATCCGTTGCTGCTGCTGTTGCGTTAACCGTTTTCTACATCTGTGTACATACGTATTATACGAAGAAGAGTATCCGCTAACTTACTACGTCATTACGTTAGAATTTTATCCCCGAAGCAATTTGGAGGTAGAAATGTGAAAATATAAACGCTCCTTCAATTCTTGTCCGTTATCGCCTTACGGAAATACGAAGCAAACGACAGCGAAGGAGTTTCCGCTGCGAAACGCAAAAACTGCGCATCTACATACTATTTACTGAAAAATGCAAATGGCGCATCGATAATTAAGGATGCAGAATGTCATAGTATGACACTGTTTTTAAGCCAATAACACGCCGTGCTCTATTAACGATCAAGTAGCCAGTATTTCATCATTCAGACCGCAATTAAGTTTCACAGAACTAGGTTTTCTCGCTTGTTTTATTAATCGTCATATATACTTAATAAGTATCGGACCAATAATTTTCTATAATATTCGAAATAATTTCGAATTTTCCAATTTTTTAACAATATAATGCATTTCGCGCATTTTGCTATTATTACCACATTTATTTCGTGGTCATGTTTAAATATCACTCCGTCCAGTGAAACACGCACGATTTATAATAAACACGATGCTCTTGATCGATATTCCTCGTGAAAAAAAATATGGAAGCCTCGAACACGACAGGAATTCATAAATCGATTGGTACACGCATCTCAAGACACTCGTACATCATCTGTCATGTGTTAACATATTGATAACCCGGTGTCCTTACTTTCCATGTATCTATACTGACGTTTACATAATTTTCTAGAGTCTAAATAAATTATACGACATTTCTTGTGCTAATCTTATGAAGTATGATGATCGTGTTTTTATTTGAGTTGAAATCTCTGTAAAAGCGACAGAATACACTTTAGTAATAAAAACGGATAGCAATAAGAAATCAGCACTTTAATCCTCGACCGCTTTACATCAAAGGAACTTTAGATCTTTGAAAAATGTATTCAATGAAACATTTACTCGTGGATTTCTCTGTTCTGCAAGCGATATAAACCCAAGTCATGATAATAAAAAAGTGACGTCAAAATGACGAGAATATGATTACAAAATTCACGTTTCAATCATAATTTAATCACTTTTTTCTTGTCATTTGACATCGTTTGAGGTCACTTTGACGTTATCCTGACTTTCTGTTCTATCCCCGGGAAAATATGCAAATATTACAGAAAAATTATTTTCAAAAATTAAATGTTCTTAAGACTCATCTTCATTAAATCATTTACATTTCAGTTTTCGTCATAATTTTATATGTTATTCGATATAAAATACCTCTCGCGTCGAGCGCCTCGGTTCGCAAGCTATCGGTCTCGCTCGAATCGTGTCACCAAGGCAACGTGATGCGGCGGTCAGGTCTCTCACTTGTTTGCGAAATAGGAGCCGACGAGAGGGTTCAAGGGACGGGAAGAAAAACGAGAATGATCTGAGCGGCCCGTGATGGAAGGAGCGACGGAGAGGCCCACAGCGAGCGAATTCTGCGGCGAACGAGGCTGCAGCGCGGGAGGTAGCGGGGGAGGATGAAGCGGGTACGGGGGTGTTGCGAGTAGAAAAAGAAAATAGAGCGAAGGAAGGCGAGGCCGACGCATTCTTCGCAGGAATGTAAATCAAGTCTCTCTCCGGCCGGAGAGAGCGAGAGCCCAGGCCGCGCCGATGCCGGCGGGGGGGCGCTAGCGTCCACCACTAAATAATTACAAGCTCTTAATTAACGACGAGGGCCGATCGTAAAGCCATCCGTGACCGCGCACGAGCGCGAGGCCCCGCTCTCTCCCTCTTCCCCTCTTTCTCTCTCGTCCGCGTCCCGCGGACGCATGTTTCGAGATTATTTAAACGAGCAATGGTAATAAACGTTATACAGACGGACCTTACCGGATCGTGGCCGCCGTCGCGCCGCGCCGCCGTCCGTCGGTGACTGGCCTCTTTCGGGTGTGCCCGGTGAGCACGGAAAAAAAGCTGGAAAAAGAGATGAACGATACCTGGGCTCAGAGGAAAAAAGGGAAAGAGAGAGAGAGAGAGAGACAACGGATCAGCGGAGAAGCTGTCTCGCACGCGGATGACATCGAGCCGGTACTTTAATTAATTGATTCGCCCAGGAACATGTGAAAATGCGAAATGAGTTTGCATAAATGCATGGACAAACGATCGTACGAATGTACGTTAACTCACATTAAAAGTGTAATAAGGAACCCTTGCTAAATATATATAATCGTAATATATAAAAAATACATCAAAAATAAAATATATGAAATAATTAAATAAATAAAACGTATAAAATATATGAAATAATCTATGAAATAAAATATAACTTAATAATAAACTCAAAAATGAAGTTTATAGAAATGAATACTTTAATTACATCTTATTTACATAAGTAATATTATACTATTAGCAGAATAATATTATTAGTGAACTAATGAAAAATATATATAAGATTTGCATATTTCTTTAAAGCTGTATTAAACTGATATCGTAATTAATTTTCTGGATGTTCATATAGATAAATAGCTCGAATATTTATGATAATAATATGCATAATAATGTTATTAGATATTTTTAAGGTATTTCTTGTCAGATATATATGAGAGAGAGGTGTTAAAGCGCAATGTCAGAATATATCTACGGATTTATGAAATGGAATGTATTTTTATTAAAATGGATATTAGATTAACTGTTAAATATTATCGATGCAAATTTATGCACTTTCAGAATCTGAGGTCGAATATTTGCGCCGAACATCGCGAAGATAGGAAAGAACGATTATCTAAATATGCCAAACATTACAAATAAGGAAATAACGAGCGATTAAGAAAAATGCAATTACAAAATTACGCGTTTTGTATGTCATTAACGCCTATTAAGATAGATGAATAATTCCTAATGTAGGAAGGCAATTCATCTCGCGTTCAAACCGGTGGTAGTTTTCCATAGACTTTAATTGCTGTAGGCCGAAGCTTTAATTAGCGCAATCTTGAGCTAATTACGTAATAAAATTGCATACAACGTGTAACAATATTGCTGCATCAGGCTTTCTGGCACCATTTTCGTATTGAAAAGCATGTTATCGTCATTGTCAACTCAGCATTTCAAACTCATTCGTCGACTCATCTCGTTCATAACATTGCAACATTGTCACTTTAAATATATAATATTGACTGTAATATTTAAATTTCCATTTTCAAAATCTGTCGCATCTCTTAGTGATAATGTAAACTCGTCAGTATATCTATATAAACTCAGAGATAACGACAAGCATATCTGAATTCAGGTTGTGTAATTAAAATGCCTCCTAATTATTTCACATTACATATCGCATGCGATGAAAAGTTCAATATTAATAGCATGTTACGCAATGCGTTGGCTATGATCATATCGGGCTTTATTATATTGTCACAGGTAATTAAATCCTGGGATGAGTAGCGCCAGACGCTTTCGCCTTTTTTTTCTAAGCTCCCGCGATAAAGGTATTAAATTTGCCGTTGTATCGCGATCAAGTATGTTCAATTAAAACATAGACAATGGCGGCGCATATAGTCGGCGCAACGATGCTATATAATTTACACGCTCGATACCTGCAACTCAGCGTGCGCATCGTAATACTGATTCAGTTGCACACGATTAACTCGGCCAACTTGATCAGAAGAATATCTGTAATTATTTCGCTAATATCGTGAAGCTAATGTTGTATCTGCTGCTAAATTGATTAACTTTCCGCGTGCTGCAATCTTTCCTTCGTAAATTCGAGTAGGCAAAATGAAGCAGAAAAGTGTTACTGCGATCAAACTGGGTGTTAAAGTACATTTGGAGAATACGCACATTACGATATTGACATCCGATATTCTCATGAAATTCTTTATACAGAGAGAAATTGTATATACTATGAGTAAATATACTTGTAAATATTCATCATAAGTATCACATTTACTTAAAACATATTTTGGACCTGTGACGAGTATATCTTAAACGATTATTATGAAAATAATCTTCACTGAAGAAAACTATTACTTAAACGAAATAAAATAAAATAAGTAATCCCACTCTGCTCTCTAAAAGTAAATCAGTGAATCTCACTGTCAATCAACGGTTATACACTGATTGTAAGTGTTAAGTATACCACTGAAAAATTTAGTGGTATACTTAACACTGACAATCAGTGTATAATCGCTGATTGACAGTGAGTTTCACTGATTCATTTTTAGAGAGTGGGAAAAAAAAGACAGCAACCCATTTTGGGGCCCACGATTAGTAATCAAATTATTTGGATTGTTCGTAACCTTAATTTTATGTATCATATTTCTAATTAACTCCGCGTAACTGAAAATTGAAAGTACTCTGGGAGAAATTTTGACCGGTTTTTTTGTAGTTAAGCAACTTAACATTTGGGTTAGTGTCCTTTAAGTGAAAATCCAGTTACTTTGCGTAACTGGATTGGCGACGAAGCTAATTGAGAAACTTGATTAATGTAACTTAAAAATCTTTAAAGTAGAAAGAGTAGCTACTTTCTCTCTAAAAGTAAATCAGTGAATCTCACTGTCAATCAGCGATTATACACTGATTGTTAGTGTTAAGTATACCACTAAAAATTTAGTGGTATACTTAACACTGACAATTAGTGTATAATCGCTGATTGACAGTGAGTTTCACTAATTCATTTTTAGAGAGTTTAATTTTGAGTTACGCGGGATTAATTAGAAACATGATACGTAAAATATAAGGTTACGAACAATCCAAATAATTTGATTACTAATCGTGGGCCCCAAATTGAGTTGCTTTTGTCTTCATTTTTCCCAGAGTAGACAGCACGAGATCTCCCAGACATGTCCTATAGACGTTTTTAGAACACTGGGACGTTCTCAGAATGTTCTTGAGATATCTTTGGGAGATTTGTGCTAGCTGGGATTGCTTTTCTCATCTGTAGAATGATATTTTTCTGTGCGTAATATACTAGTACTCGGTATACTCTTTACGGTATCATTCTTTACAAGTAAAACATTTCTAGAAAAAATTGCTAATAATTATTAAACGATGAATTTTTTATGGCAGATAATATTTATTAAAACTAATCATTCTAATGGCATCAGTTAGAATTGTCAAAATCAGTCAAAATATACAATGTATGTACCATAAACATGAAAGTATAATATATTGACAAGGGACATGCTATCGAGAACCGTACGTCCTATCCGTAGTAACTGAACATAGTAATTACATGTCTCCGTTGCCTCAAACGAGAAAGCGCCGTACACTTGGCTGAAACGCCCTCGAATGGACGAGCAATCGCATTAACGTATCACGCGTGTAAATTACGTTCGTCTCCGACGCGGAGGAAGTTACGGGCGAAGGAATAGCGGGCTGATAATCGTTCGGGAATGTTTAATATGTATCGATAACAGGCGGGCTTTTGCAATTCGCTGAAAACGCGCTTCCAAGAAAACGTAATGGCATTAAACAGCCGCGAGGGGGATGGAATTACATTGATTATTCTCGTGATACGAATCAGAGAATTTCTTGGGGCCGTCCTCCGATGTTTGTCACAGACGGTTGACACACAGTCCGATTATAATTTGCGTAAGAAGCACGGGCACGTGAGCGTGCAATTATATCCTCGTCAAGTCAGCCCGCCGAGGGTGGCGGCCGCGCGACGGCGCGGCGCGCGGGGTATGCTCCGTATCGACCGGCGATTAAAATATAATTTGTGATTAGGCCACTTAACGAGAGCGATCGCCCAGATTGGAGGCCTATTATGCGTTGGTACGTGACGACAAACTATTACGACGTAAGATGTAATTGCGGGCCGTTTATAAGCGACGGCCGCGGTGGCGTTAAGGGCAATTTACACTTCGGCTTGCCTCTATCGATCGCTGATTTTTAAGAGGGACTAGGATCGCGCGCGGGATCGCGCTTCGAGATACAGACGTCCGTTACCAACGTTTTTCGTTACACATTGTATCGGCAGACAATTGTTGAATTGTTCGAGTATCGTGGCGAGCGTGTTATTAGATCAAATGTAACAGCGCGCAGCCGACGATGCATACTGTATAGTTAAAGGGTTAAAAATACACCGCCTGACCTCGACCACGTTATGCAAAACAACGTATCCCAGAAAATTCTACGCTCCGCTATTTTCCTCTAAACTAAACGGGCGGTGTAATAACAGCAATCAATGGACAATGGCACAATAAACAACGAATTGGTTATTCATTCCAATTATAATAAATAGCACATGGATAAACATAAAGAATTTATTCAGTCGCAAAATATGAGATTCTATTATGTTTGCGTGCAACGGGGAATGCATTTTTCTATATACATATTCTTTAGCGACATTGAAACATAAATTATTTCTAACAAAGGTTCAATCTCATTCTCCCTTTTCTTACAAATTTTTTATATTATCAAATATTTTTATATCTGTTTTTTTTTAATCAAAGAATTTATTCATTGAAATTTAACAGATATTAAAATCTTATTCTCTGTTTGCATTCTTGAAGTTTAATCCAAAAATTTCAATCAATTAAGATTGAAATTTTTGGCGGCTTAAAAAAGAAATCTTAAAATAAAAATATTCTGCAACAATAATTTATTTTATTTTCTCTCTCTCTTAACTGTTCTAAAACAATCTATGTAATAAACTTCTGTCGAATTATAACTATTTATTCCGTTAATTTTAATAGAGAAAGAGACATTTTCATCGCACTCTTAATTAATATTATGTGCCTATTAAAAATGACCATAAAGATTTCTAAAAATATTAGAATATTACACGTAACTATATATGTCATAAAAAAACGTAAATTATTTCTTCAGTAAATAGCGAGTATTATTCGTGTGAAAAGGTTAGGCTATGTCTATTGATAAAATTCGCCAAGCAATCGCAAAACAAACAAGCCGTTTCTAGCGGCGCGCAGAAATAATCGATCGCGTCGTGCATCAATGAGAATTACAAATGGGTCTATTCTCATCGTTCCCGCGATATACATACATATGCATACAGGAATGAAGAGGCAGCAGGACGAAGGTGGAATACGGCCGTGCAATTACACGTCCGCCGTGTGTTCGGTGAGGTACGGATGGCGATTACCACTGAAATCATGTGTAATCCTTGATTAAAATTAGAGCGGCTCTCGCGATCGCAACGGGGTTGCGAATAGAAAAAGACGAAGAAGAAGGGAAACGGTCCGCGCTCTCGAATTCATTGGATCCCACGGCGAGCCAGGACTCGTCTCGTCTCCTCGGGACTCCTATCTCTCTCTTTCTCCAGCTTACCTGTGCGTTTCGTCGGGAATTTCTTCTCCTCCTCCGCTCTCCCCTCCCCCTTGTCATTTATATCGGGATTCGGAATTTTACGAGCGGCGTGAATGCGCCGGGAAACGTCTCACGATGAAATTGCGCTCTCGCTGCCGATATCGAACGTTCTTAGGCGTTCCTATTTCGACGATTATGATTCACCATGTACGTGTACGTAACGCCCCTCGGACGCGAATCCCGCTGTCACCGTACCTCGGGGCTCAAGTCAGAGCGCACGACTCGTTAATGAATTTAATAAACTTGCGGATAGGGTGATGATATTAATGCATATTATCTCGTTCGCCTCGAGTCGCGGCGAATTACGCATTTAGCCTTTTCACTTGAGCGATATTTAAATCCGCGATGAGAGGCACACCAAAGGCGGTCGACTGTGTCATAACTTTCAATATAAAATAATGGAGTTTCTCAACGGCAGGCAAATGTTTGGAATAAATGTGCATCCTTAGCAATGAAAATACAAACGGTACACATGTAGGTAAATAGATTAATTATTATAGAGGAAAATAATTTTTGACTGGACAAATGCTATCTGTCTGGTAGGCAGACATACTGAGATAAAAATATAGTTGCTTTAAACTCAACCATAATTTTATAATATTTCTAACACGAAATATGATTGACATAACTATATGCATCATTATATTAATCATAATTAGCGATAAAAAATATTATAAAATTCAGGCCAAAAGTAACTGTATTTTTCTCTCAGTGCAGATAGCATTTGTCCAGTTAAAAGTTATTTTTCTATAATAATCTATTTGTCTACGACACATACATAAAGAATTATGTTTTGCGTATTTGTGTTGCTTTGAAAGCACTGTCCACGTCATAATACCCTAAGAATACCCTCGCGAATTGAAATCATGACAACATATTCGTCGTAGCAATTAAAGTACAATTATTACATTATTGCAGCAATTTTGCAGTGTCATTGTATAAATCCGTCAAGTTGATATATCGAATATTACGGACGATATATTACAGACAGCAGATCCTAGATCCATAATTTTCCCCATATCGACCCGAAGAGGTATAAACTGAATGCAACGAGCGTCGGGAATGACACGTGGGCAAAAACAGGAAGAGGTCATCCTCGGACGTGGGATGTACGGCAAACCGAGCGGCATTATTTCAGAAAATATCTGATCGGCCGTGACGCCGCGCGCGTACGGCACATGTAGCTACACGTGTCCGACGCACTTTATCGCGCATAATTAATCCGGGACTAGTCTCCGTCGAGAGCAATGAGTCCGTGCACGGAAGAAATACAATTTTCTATGCCATCCAGTCACCTTTGAAAAATTATAGAAAGTGATAGGACGTGCGTTCGATGCTGTGCCCTCTTCACTCATTAGAATATCGTTCCTGTTAATTTTAAGATGAAAAATTAATAATATAATATTCAAGGGGATAATATAAATAACAATAGCATTTTAGTTACGAAGAAGATAGTATTATCGATAGATCTATGAGCACATATATAAACAAGTTTAACACAAACATAAATTTATACAGTCCATACATTCAATTTAATACAAATATGTTATAAAATTAAATTGGTACTTTTCTTCGCAAATAGCACAGATGATCGTTATAAACACAAAAAGGATTCACTTTTTTTTATTTTTTATGAATTCAGTGTAATCTATTCCAAAAAAAGTTCTTTCAAAAAGAATTTCATAAAAGAATACATGTAAAAAGAATTTGTATTCGACAAAAGGATCAGAATTAGTGACATAAAAGTAAATTTTTTTTAAACTCTCAGAAGAATATTTTTAGAATCGAAATGGAATGGAAAAAGAATTCATTTTTTTTCAAAATTTAGGAATTCAAAAGAAATTCTTTTTGCATTCTTTGTTCTATTTGGGTTCCATTTGTCTTCTTTCAGAAAGTGCGCAACGTACAAAAGCGGACGTACAAAGCAAATCGCTCTCGCTGCGAAGGGTAACATGACGTACAAACGTATTTAAAGATATACTCACTTCACGTCACGTGGACCTCGCGTAACAGGGCCGAGGCGATCCCGAGCGGGTCGAGCTAGGCGCGGGATAAATGCAACGCGCGTGACTTTTAATCCGATAATCGGCGCCGTGCACACGCATCCCGCCGTATCCCTGGTCAGGTTCAGCTCCAAGAGCTCCAGGAGCTCTCGAACAGATCGAATTGACTCTCTCTCTCTTTCTCCATCGGCCATTACCTGGTCACGGTTGTCAGCCTGGGCGCTCGCACTCGCCCGCGAATAATATAATAAATCACGCGGGTAGAGAGTACGATACGAGGTGACTTCCCTCGGCTACCACAGCTACGTTTCTAACGCCGGCCGTGCGCCCCGGCCCCGGCATATATCTCTCTCCCGTGTACACGGCCAGCCCCATATGTGTATTATACCGACCTACGTACGTTCGTGCTTAGGTATATCAGCGGCGCCGCGATCTCACGACTTCCATGTTTAGCTGCGCTCCCCGTCGCGTCCGTTGCTGTTGCTGTTGCTGTTGCTGTTACTGCTGCTAGTCATAAGCGAGAAAAGTTGCGACAGTAACAACAACGACGACGACGACGACGACGATGATGCGAGAGAGGAAGAGAGAAGAGATCGTGCCTGCCACTTCTCATGTTTTTCCACTTGAAATTGTTATGTAATTTCATACGACAGCATTGATCGCCAACGCCGCGCGAAGCGCCCGGTCGCGACCCGGGATCCTGGCGATACCATTACTACGGTTTGGCGCTTTAGAGCTTTTACGATATTCTAAGTCTTCTCTCTTTGAAACACTTAGGTGTTATTGGTGTGAAAATTGAAGATAATTATTAACAAAATTAATCTAAAATATATAATATCAAAATATACTTCTGAATACCCTATATCGCTGATAAAAGAATGATAAAATTATTTTGTTGAATCAAATACGAAAGATTTTTAATTCATAAATATGTAAACTTGCATTTGATCAATAAGTGCAATTACGAATATAATGAATTTTTAATTTAATTTTTATTTTAACGCATTTGCTGATATTTACCAATATATCGGTTTATTCTCTTAATATAGCATGCGAAAATACTATAAAAATCGCAGAATTAGGATTACATCACGATATACGACATGATATAATAATTTAAATAATGCTTTTATTATGCCTGCAAAAATCAATAATTATGTTTTTATAAGAGTGCAATAATATATTCAAAAATACCTATATTTATTTAAAAATATATTTACTTGTTACATGTAAAAAAAAACATTTAAAAAAATTTCTAGCAGAGCGTGGTTTCGATCCACGGACCTCTGGGTTATGGGCCCAGCACGCTTCCACTGCGCCACTCTGCTATTGTGACTGAAGAGGCTTTGAAACCATTATTCACTGTTGTAGTTACGTTCGATTAAAAGTGTAATTTATAGTTGTGTTATTACTATTTCTGCAAAAATGCCTTAACATTCTAAAAACATTCTCTTGTTTTAAAAAGATTTAAATATTCCATAAAGAAATATAAATGTTATATT
>VBVR01003186.1:0-18666 GCA_011638315.1 Tetramorium parvispinum | reverse complement strand
TTTTACTTACGAGAAAGCATACAGTTCTTGCGACTCCTAGCGGCGTGAGCGGAATTTACATGAGTTTGCGAGCACAAGAAACACAACATTTCACGGAAATAGTCATTTAAAAAAATTTTTTTTAAGTCAGTATTACTATGTAAATAATGAAGTAGATAATATGAATATCGTTAAATTTACTATTATTATGTTCGCATTAATCATAAAAAATAATTAATTTATCTACTATTTATTATTTCATATTTTACCATATTAATATTTAAAAACTATAAAAATGATATTCCTGACTATAATTTTTTTACTATGCAATTATAGTCGCAAATATCATATACTTTTCTCTCAGTGTAGTAACGCGCTGAGTCGAGAGTTCATTCATTAATAGTTACTAACGAGTTACTAATGGGAACTGAGCCTGTATTCAAGATCTTCACTTAGCCTTTAGAGAATCACAAAGACGTTATAACGTTTCGAAATAAAAATGTTTATTTTTCGTTAAATATTTTTGTTGCATATAAAAAATATTTTCATAAATCGAAGTTTTTGTGATTTAAGAAAAAGAGATTTTTCAAACCTAATGATTAAAAAGCAAGACAATCTTCATTAAAAAAGAATTATAATTGTAATGAAATATTCTGATATCTAAAGATTAATTCGATTCTAAAGGAAAAATTTTAAGAAAAGAAGATAAGAATTGTGTAAGAGTCATTAATTAAGAAATAGATAAATCTAATTCTTACCATAGTTTCAGACGATTTCGAGAAGAAGTTAGGAAACTATGCTTCCTATCTTTAAGAGATTGCTTTATGAATAGCGCAAAAAAAGTTTTAATACATAAAAACATATTAAGAACGTGATATTTGTAAGAGACACAACATCATTTCATAAAGAATTATTTCAAGAAAGCTTCGAAAATATCAATAATGTATGAATTCTATAATGCAGCGCAAAATCATAACAGAGCTCGGTAAACAAAATGTTAATAATTGTAAAAAGTTCATCAGTTTGTAATCATTTGAATAGTCTAGACGATTTAAACAGATTCTATTCAATATTCAGTAGTCAATTTGTCACCACACTCTGTCAATAAATTCTGTTATATTTCTTAACATTTTGTAAACGAAATTTAAAGTAGACTTGGAAAATCTATT
This sequence comes from Tetramorium parvispinum, assembly GCA_011638315.1. Lineage (NCBI taxonomy): Eukaryota > Metazoa > Arthropoda > Insecta > Hymenoptera > Formicidae > Tetramorium > Tetramorium parvispinum. The sequence continues at coordinate 17,518 of VBVR01003186.1, read as the reverse complement.
TACTATTCTCAGGAAATATTTTGAAAATTAGCTAGCCACATTTTCTTTTTCACACTTTTCGCGTGTCGTCTAAAAAGCACGTATGCTCAATGGAGGGGAGGGGGATGAGGAGGGCGAAGATCGAGAAGAGAAGGAAAAGAAAAAAAAGAGTACAGAAAGTGCAGCTAGCGAAGCGAATACGCTCGTGCCTGCCTGCGACGGCTAATAGCCGGTAGTTTATGGGAGTTTACGGCGGTAGCGTGGAACGTGCACGCCTTGCGATGTTTACATTCGACGCGTCCCACGCTTCTCCACGCAGACGTGCCTAAGTACGTTTTCAGCTTCGACCGATGACGTTTCGTCGAAGCAGATCCGCCCGAGAGGACCGCCTCTTCGCGATCAGACTCAATCCCGAATCGATCAGTGTGGAACGTTTATCGATTTCTGAGGTTAAATCATGGATCGTGCGCGCGCAAGTATGTTTGGCATGTTGGCTCCTCACAGTCTACGTTCATCGCGATTTGTATTTTGTTCCCCTTGTCGTCCAGATTCCGAATTTATTTGTTTTTATCGCATAACATAAGGCGATTTTTGGCGACCCCTCAAGGCGATCTTGGTTCATGTACCAAGGTTGATATTGGTAGGGGCGGAGCTTGTTTCGGTACATGTACCACTGCTTACGCTGAAATGGATTGGTTCTTTTCTATTTACTACATACCAGAGACTTGCACAATCAACCCTACTTCCGAGCCTGGTATAGCGTGGTATCAACCAAAGGTATACCAAAATGCCTCTACCACAAACTACCAAATACGCGAAAACGTTCTGGTACAGTTCAGTATACTTTGATATATGAACCAAAGGGTCGCTATAGTGGTAGTCGCTTTTGTTTATGTTACATCACTATGGAGTGCATTAGTTATATATTTAATTTTAATTATTTATATGTACGTTAAATTACATTGATCGGTATATTAATGTTATGATGTTGATTTTCAGGTCACGTTTTCCAGAATCCAGAGGTGGTTAATATCGTCCTGGAACCTGGCATATGGTAAGTATCAGGAACTTCATATACAATTTATGTCTTTTCCAATTTATGGGTTATTCGTCCTCGATTAACAAAACGCGAACCTGCCCTCAGCTCTAAGGACGAGGAGGTGGACAATGATTGCGTAGTGAGAGCACGCGGTCTCCCTTGGCAATCCTCCGATCAGGACATCGCCAAGTTTTTTCGCGGGCTAAATGTCGCCAAGTAAGTGATCCTCTTCAGATAAATAAGGCAAAAATCGATATACAACTAACGGGAGTCTCGAAGCAAGACCAATTAATTGTCTCTCTCTAACCGTCTTTTTGGTATTTATGCACAAGCCACGTGGATCTGTGTGAAGCAGGTAATTGAGACAGTATTCCTATAATGCACTTAGACGCACAGGTTTTCTGTCGTTCTAGTTCTCTCCTACGTGACATAACATAAGCGCGATCTGAGGAGACCTTCCTACTCGCTTAATAGCTGTTGTACATAGTGACCGAGCATTACATTCTGGAATCGCTGTGCGGAATCTTGTACATGCTGTACAGATCTGCCTGCGATTCTAAGAATTACAGTTCTCGTAGAGTATTCCTATGTGTTGTCTTTTTACGAATTCTCTAATGACCGTAATTAGGAATAGAGGAGCTGGTCGCTGCGCGACGACGCTAACAGTGGTGTAATAACTTTTTTAGGGGTGGTGTAGCTCTTTGTTTAAGTCCTATGGGAAGGCGTAACGGCGAGGCATTGGTACGGTTTATTAATAAAGAACACAGAGACATGGCGCTGAAGCGGCATAAACATCACATGGGTGCACGATACATAGAGGTTTACAAGGCCTCCGGAGAGGATTTTGTTGGCGTTGCTGGTGGTACGAGCGGGGAGGCGCACGCTTTTCTGTCACGCGGGGCTCAAGTCATCGTTAGAATGAGGGGCTTGCCGTATGATTGTGTTGCTAAACAAGTGGTACATAATCGTTTAAATTCAATCTAAAATCTTACTTGCGTACACGATAACGAGCTTTCTCGATTATACGTTATATCGTCTATCAATTTTCCACTGTATACGCCATCAGCGATTTCCTTGTAGCTGGAATTTTTTCAATCCGGACAAAAACCATGCCAAGTGCTGGACGGCGAGGACGGGGTGCTGTTTGTAAAGAAGCCGGACGGCAGGGCGACAGGTGACGCCTTCGTGTTGTTCGCGAAGGAAGAGGACGCGATGAAGGCCTTGAGCAAGCACAGAGACTGCATCGGCAGCCGCTATATAGAACTCTTTCGCAGCACAACTGCGGAAGTGCAACAGGTAGATCCGAGCGCGAGTCTTACGACGATGAGAAACGTGCATTTTCATCCGAATTTCCGATTACATTGTACGCAGGTCCTGAATAGGGCGACAGATCCGAAGCAAGTAATACTACCACCACCGCCTATCGCGCAACTTCCACCCTTGCTTCCTCAGCATATCATTACGTCCGGTACGCGCAAAGATTGCGTCAGGCTCCGCGGTTTGCCGTACGAGGCGCTCGTCGAACACATTCTGGAGTTTATGGGCGAACATTCTAAAAATATCGTCTATCAGGGTGTTCATATGGTTTACAATGCTCAGGTAGACATCGGTTAATCATCATTTGTGCGCGGATAATTACATATTTCGTTTTTCTCTAATCTTCAATTCCGCAATTATTTCATCGTCAGGGTCAACCGTCTGGCGAAGCGTTCATTCAAATGGACAGCGAGGCATCGGCGTACGCGTGCGCGTCCCAGCGGCATCACCGGTACATGATCTACGGCAAGAAGCAGCGATACATCGAAGTGTTCCAGTGCAGCGGCGACGACATGAATCTGGTATTGACAGGTGCGGTAACACCGCCGTCGACCAAGGCACTACTATCACCCGGTACGTTGACCACACAGTCCCCCGCGACCTTGACACATCCGCCTGCGCCAGCACCGGTGCCGGTGCCGGTACCGACCGCGCAGCCGCCGCCACCGCCACCGCCACCCCTGTGGGACCCCATTCACGCTCTGGTGCAGGCCCAAGCCGCGCAGGCCGTTCAGGCGCAGGCTCAGGTGGCGCAAGCGCAGGCCGCCCAAGCGCAGGCTATGAGGAATCAGGATCTATGGCTGATGGCCTTGGCATCGAATCCGTCTCCTACCTCGACTACCCATTCACCCACCTCGGCAGTCGCTGCTGCTGCCGCCGCTGCGAGCAAGTCTCTAGCTCTGCCGGGCTCGAATCATGCGGCTCAGATTCCCGCCTACGCGGTAGCACCGCCTTCGGCCGCAGCAGCCGCCATCGCGGCAGCTTTTCACGCGCAGCCAACATCCCAGGCAGCGGCGGCCGCGGCAGCTGCGCCATTTTTGCTCTTCAACGTTCCTCATCCCCGTATTCCCATCCTGCGGGCACCGGCGTCGCACGGGCTATTGGCGCCTATCATGCCCGCTGCGCCAACCTTGAACCCGGCCGCGATAATGGGTCTAAAGCGAACGTGGGACGCCGCCTTCCCCGCCGACGCGACAGCGGGTAGCGTCACCGCGAAACGTACCGCTTGGCACACACCGGCGGCGGCGTTTCACGCGCCCGCCCCGACTGCAACCCCGGGCTTGCCTTACCCAGCTCAGTTTTATCCCCAGCTCTAATTAGCATCGCTGTGTCGATCTCTAGCTTCGTTTTATGCCGGGTTCCACGCGACAGGAGAACGGAAACGATCGCCTCGGTTTCTCCGCTAGACGAGCAATTGTTATTCGCGCGAGAGTTACGCATGCTACGCGGAAATCGCCGTGTTACGACAATATGACTTACTTTTGATGGATTTATGTACATTCTTAGCGAGTAAGCGTTGTAATTATTCGCGTTATCTACGACATTCCGTTTCGTATTCCGTGCAAGTCTGGCAGAACGTCATTTACAACGTTGGTCCAGCTGATAAAGTGTACCTAACGTTTTGGGAATGCTTGGTTCAAATTCGGGCGTTACTTAACTCACGACGGTACTTAACTCGCAAGACGGTTTTATTTTTTCTTATCCTAATGCATTTAGGCAGCAAAGCTAATTTCGGTAAGCATGTTAAGTGTACTGATAGTGGTATATGAAATTCCATTTTTAGCGTGCGCATATGTTCTTTCGCGTGTTCACGGAGTATACTTATTGAAGAAAACTTCTATAGAAAAACACTCTTCCGCGTGAGTGTATAATCAAGTGCCTTATCTAATATGAACACGAAATACGTTGCCTAGCTCTCAGAATTCTATAATCCAGAATTATCATACTATATATGCAAATCATTTCTGGATTTTATCGAAAGCCAGGAGTTATTTGGACATTAATATTCTCTGGACATTTTTATCACAGGTGATTCCGTATCAACATATCAAATGTTAAAGTCTGTGAGTTCTTCCATGAGAATAATCATTGTAAAATTTTTTTTATGTAATATACGATTTCATAATTGTTCGTTATTACATCGCTATTCTGTAAATTAACGATGATGTTATTTAAGGTAATTTTGTATAACTATGACTTTAATGTCTGATGTTTAGTTTGTGGGAAAATGTCCAATGAGAATACTTATTGTCTCTCTGAAAGAAACCTGCACAAGTGGGTATTATCAGAAATATCCGTTTATACATATATATACATATATAGATACATATATATCAAAATGATTTATATATTTTGCTAGAAATATTTTATTAGTGTTAAGTGTAAAATGGACATTCCATCCAATGTTATATATTCGAAGGGTCTAATTCGGACGTATAGTAGATTCTTTAATACGTGGCATCTATTATGCGCATGTATGTTACAATCTATGTGTAAATAAAATTTCGTAACTAATTATATTAATTATATTCGCGAACGAATTACACAGTTCGCTCTTAGCCGGCTTCGTAAAGTCGCGGATCTAACTCTTTTTTTTCCGTCTGTCTCTCCTTCTCAAGGATTGTAACATGCAAGCTTCGATTTAAACTATAAAGTTAATATATGTGAATCCTGTAACAATGCACATAAGATACGTTTTGCTCTGTTATTTTGTATTTGGGGAAAATATTCGCGCGCATATACACACGTTCACACACTTTCGTACACATGGCGTTTCACCGCATTTAGTAGAATAATATCGTTAATAATCACGCCCACGTATATACACACACACGTACACGGATATGTGACCCAGTACTAATTTAATCGTGTGTGACGGATAATATTTTAGTATACCGAGTATGTGCATTAATAATCGGACTTTGGTTTTGGAGTGTTATCCGACCATGGGGAAACGAAGAAAGCGGAATTAAAAAAAAAACACACGCCGTCTCTGTATACGCTCTCGCGGCTTGTGATTTAACTGTGGTGTCGGCGGTATTTACTCTTTCAAAGCTGGCTTACGGCCTAATATCTTTGTGATAGTGTAGTTGGTGAAATCACACACACATTGAGACGGATAGATTGGTGATACCAAAAGGAATCGAGCATCGGCTTCGCTGAGAGGATGCGCGGCTCGCTGACCTTATTTCTCGTAAGGGTGGTCTCAGAGAGGGAAAAATCTCACGCACTGCCACGCCAAATAACGGGCTTCCACTTGTTCGCCTCAAAGGGTCCTCTCGCGAAGCCGATCTCGAGTCTATCGCGCGGATCGCGAAGTGTTGTTTATTGGTATAATTTCACTTCTTCCTCTTGCCACGGTTTTTTTTATATATACATATATATGTGTTACTAGAATAGTGGGGGACATATTATAATTATAGAAACACAAACACGAGAGACTGTCATAATTGCCACCTCGCAGCCTAAATGTCCACGAGGGTATGCGAGATTCGATCCTGGTTGCATGTCGTGTGGTTTCGTGGAGGGATATTATAACTTTCCTCTCGTCGCGTTTCGCGAGCGATCGCATAACGGATCCGATCTTTTTCTTTCTTTTTTTTTCTTTTTTCTCCCTTCTCGCGGTTACATGTATTATGACCGGTAACTGTCTCTTCGAGCGTTGCGCGTTTTATTCGTCCAAAAAAAAAAAAGGAAACACCTCTCACGCTCCTTTCTCCCGAACCGCCTTGTAACAAGTTTTCCGTTTTGTCTTTTTTTTTACGACGCGTGATCCTGTAATTATCTCGGCCACACTTTCCGTGCGCGATGCAGTAGCACTACCGTACGGAATCAATGGTAGCGAGTGTACCTTGATAAAATCTTACGTTCTATCTTGTTATAGCGGCTGCGGTAAAGTACCTGTTATTACGCACATTGAACATACCCAATCCGGTTCTCGGTATTAATAACGTAACTGTTCGAGAAGATAAATTTACTTGAAGGTAATTGAGGGTCGTTCGGGGGAAAAAAAAGGAAAAAGAAAGAAGAAACGGATGTCGAGCACAATTGCACGGTAAACGATCGTTCGTTTAATCTCGGGACGCTAAAGGCGGGATAACCGGCGATACCGGATGTTACCGATCTTGCCGCGGGCCAAGATAAAACGAGGGCAATCGCCCAGGTGAACATGGAAATCTGAAAACGCAACGCGATAGTTCTGCCGTTCTGAAATCCGGCGTCCTGGGATTAAGGAACCGTGGGGCCGTGCATTTTTCTCTGACTTTAAAATACTATGTCTCCCGACTTCCGGTTGTGTAACATTAATTGATATTATAGAGATAGCGAGACGCGGTGAGGCGATGCGAGGCGGACCGGTTGCCACCGGGATCGTTCATCGCGCGGATCATTGCGGGCGGGAGGATTCGATGAGGATGCGGTGCGCCAGCCGGTTCGCCCTTCGCATCGCTTCCGTGAAGGGGTGCATCTCGGACTTCTGGTACAAGTGTATGTCGAAGGTGTGAGAAGATGTCCTAGCGTAAACGATCAATTGACGCGAGCTCTTGAAAAGAAACTCCATCATCCTCATCGTTTCATCTCCGCCGATGTCATCCTCGAGATCTCCTTATATTTTTTTTCCCTCTTCCTCGAAGACGTAGGACACACGCACGCGGTATACACGTGTTTATCCATGCATACATACACTCATACATATATACACACACATAAAACACGCGGTATAATCTTTCTTTTTTTTTTATCTTCTGTATACACTTTCTGTATATCGACGATTTTATATCGACGGTGAGAACGATCATGTTTAATAAATGTGCCTTGTGGATATATATATCTTTTTGCTTGCCGGGTTGGTGGACTCTTACCCTGATTATATTACGTCGCCCGGTGGTTGCACTCTTTGCAATGTCGAGCCCGCTGCTCGGCGAGGCGTATACTTAAGCGATTGGGTTTTAAAGAGAACGCGCTTGTGCCTTCCTTAAAACGCAGCGCTCGCGGAGATCCCCGCTGATTCTTGCCGGAAACTCGCCTGAAGATTGCAACCACCACGCGGTATCTTGTTACGTTCTATACATTTTTTTTTTCATTGGGCTCACAGGTATCTTTGGTATCTACAGATCAAGTTAGAGATTTCTGTGTCGTAACTCTCTTAACTCTCTTTCTCTCGCTCCTTGTTTTTTTTGTTCTGTCTATCTTCCTCTCGTGCAAAAAATTCTCTCTCACCCTCTCTCTCTCTCTCTCTCTCTTTTCTGTCCGTTTCTCTGACATTTTGTACGTCTTCCTCTCTTTCTATCGGAAGACTGATCTCTAAGTGTCTCTTCTCCCCCATCTCGTGATTACCCACTCTTTCGAGACGCTAAAATTCTCGATTTATTCAAGTCGAACGCTATCAAAATTACTCTTCAATGTGGCCAATACTTACGAGCCGTTGCTTTCTGCCTATGCCGATCATCCCCCAGTGGCCTGTTAGAGACTAATCTATCGAATCTTTACTTATTACTCCCATCGTGTTACACGTTTCCCTCTGTATCCCTGCAAATGGCCTGATGCGATACGAATTCACGTTGAATTGTGCGAAATATACGGCCTGCTGTCCGTGTCACATTTTTTCCTTACATCATGTTGACGAAATAATTTCAAAATAATTTGTACGATTTACCATTTGTTTTTCAGAACTTTTTAAAGCAACGTCTCTTAAAGTGACACGTAGGTGGGCTGTACTTTTGTTACAAAAAAGCGCACGCAAAAAGGCTTTTTCGCTAGGTAAGAGAGAGAGAGAGAAGGAAACGAGAGAGAAAGAGAGGGAGTGAGAGCGAGAGAGAAAGGAGCGAAAGAGAGAAAGAAAGGGTAAAAGGGAAGAGAAAGAGAGTGAGAGAGTGAGAATCTGCGTGTATCTGGTGATTTGGCAGAGGGGCGAAATCGCAAGTTGGTGCTGCATTACATATTATATATATAAAAAATAAAGATACATTATATATCGTGTTACAATGGTGCAGTGTCGATTGCTGTTATGGTAGCGGGACCTACAAATACTAACTTCTGTGCTTCCAGGTAGGCCAAGTCCAAGTCATTATTCCTCTGGATGACTGCGTTCTTGTACGTTCTGAGCACAGGGAGATTATTCTCCGCAGCGATATCTCGAAGACTATTTTTCTAATATTTTTAAAGTGTTGAACAGGATTGCTTTTAAATTTTTAGGTGTGAGTCCAGAACTACTCATTCAGCTGAAAAATGCCTGACATGTAAAATACTCGATCAGCTACGTTTGCTCAAACCGTGCAAGACCAGTCTAATTGAAAGTGAAATCGTGCAGCGTGCGAAGTTAGAAGATCTTAGTGGTTGTTTCATTAAAATAAAGAAAAATACAAACTATCTGACTAATTCACTTTCATAGTGCGAGACACGCTGTTGAATATGGTCGACTGTATACTGGCGCATTACTAAATGAGAAACGCTTTGTGTGCTTCTAGAAACATCTCTGCGGATCTGCACGATGTCACTCGTCGTAATTGTGGAGTGGTTACATAGTGGGCACTCTTCTTTACGTTTGTACATACATAACGGACGATCGTGGGTACTGCGAGTCCCTTTTTTTTCCATCAACGACACAATAAGCTCGAGATCGCGATAGTAAATTCGCGAAAGGTAGCTGACCTCGAGTCGACTCGGATGACTAGGGGTCAGCAGAGGATCCGTGAATCGCAGAGGATCTTACAAGCACGACCGGATTTCATTCTTCCTTTCGCTCGCGTTGATCTAACTAAGCCGTTTACCGGATCATTTCGATCGAACGTTGAATGTTGTTCTTTTTCTTTCTTCCTTAGGAGGCACGATGTTGCCACCGCCGCCCGTGGCGATATTTCCGCCCGCGGCCGCGATGTTGCCCCGTGGCCCGCCGCAATTCGCGACGCCGTATCCGCCGCCTATCTTCTACTGGCCTTATCCCTCGCCGCCGGTTAGCCCGACCAATTATTACACCCCCGCGAGCATCGCGCCGATTCCTCAGCAAGCTGCTCTGGTGAGTAAAAACTTGGTGTCTTCTTGAAATCTCGACAAGGGCAATCGCATCATTCATCTGATTCTATTTTTATAAATGAATTCCATTGGAAATGTGTAAATTGTATGTCCAGCATCTACAAATTAAAACTGATTACTACAAGTTTCTAAAATGAAAATTAATTTAAACTTAAATTCAAATTAAACTAATTTAAACCACTTTTCGAGATAAGGACACTGTATGTGTCCAGCTTGTATTAGCTTGTTAATTTGTAACTAATTAATTTGCGAGCATGATTTTTTGGCTCTTAACAAAACTACTAGATAAATTGTATGATCGCAGCTAGCGCCAGCTGAGTGTCTGCAATTAGCACCCGGGGCAACGACGCTGCCAACGTCCACGGCCACGGGACCCGACGCGCGTATCGAGGCGTACCTACCACGAATTGAGCTGGACAAACGCATGGCCGCGCTGCCTCCACCGCAGACCGAGTGCAATCCCTTCGTTGAGGTTTTCATGGTTTGATCTCCTCGGCCGGATCCTCTTGCCCCGTCCCGGTTCCTTGCCCCGCGATTCCCTCGTGTCGGCGAGACGAGCGGTCGACCGCTTAGAACCGACCAAAACGGGATCGCGTGAGACAAGGCCGTTGTTTCAGGGACAGCCACGCCGAAACCTTGAGAGAACGGTCCTCGTCCTCGTTATCGTCGAGTAGACTTAGCGATATTTTTCACATACGAGAATTTTACGTACGCACCACGTACGTAAAACCTAGACCTAGACGTACGCACGGCAAAGTGCAAATGCAAAGATGTAATTTCTCCGCCCCCTTCTACGCGTTCACCCCGAAAGAAACCCTTCCCCGTAAATTTCCGACGCGCCGGCCGCGAGAGCGACGCGTTTCTTTCTAGTCTAGAGATAGATAGGAGCCGCTGTGTGGCGCGATGCACAGCGGCATCGTTTCTTTCTCGTCGTTTGTTCCGATTTCCCCTCCCCTGGGAATGAGACGAACCGTGTATCGCGTTTTTCTCTTTTTAAGCATAGATGGGTCCGTTTGGGTCCATTTCTACCAATGCAGATTGGCTATAATCTTGGTTTAACTTACTTTCTATTTTTTTTCTAATTTTTAGGACTAGAAAAGGATAAAAGGAAGTAAGTTAAACCGAGATTAATTAAGTTAATCTACTTTAGTAAAAATAGACATCCATATAGACTGAGTACTTCATAGGAGGTTCTATGGTAAGATCAAAGAGAAAGAAAGAACATCTACACAGGCAATATTTATTTCTCTTTTTCTTAAACTTTCATTTTTTCTGTGCAATAAGAATAGCAAAAAAAGGAGAAACACCAATGCATTGCCTGTGCACATGCTCTCTTTCTTTACTCTCGCCTCCTATTAAAGTTCAATCTATGTATAAGTCTACACTTTTAATCCTTTTTTTTTGTTTTATTTCTTTACCACGTTACACTCTTATCATTCCTGCTGCAATGATAGCAATTGGACTTCAATCTTCGCGTACTTTTGCCCGCGTCGAGTTGAAAGAGCTCGCGGGAATTAGTTATATTGAGCAACCAATTCGCACACGCGTCTCGGGTTATATATTATATTATATATATATATATATACAAATTAAATAGGTTGTAAATAATAATTATATTTACTGATCGGACAACGTTTGAGGATATAGGCTCGCGCCGCGTTTACTAGCGTTTGCAATCATCGTCCGAAACGCGTTCGTTTTATATCGAATACCGCGGACGGTATTTCGAATCGAGCTTGGAGTTACGTCTCGTTAGTTTTTCCCTTTCAAATTTTACGTATGACTTGTTTTATGAATATTACTTAATTTAATTTTTAAAGTTTTAAGATGAGAATTAATATATATATATACTTTATATATGTTTCATCGGTCGTTCGTTTCGTCGTTCGACCATGAATTGTTAAATCCGTGTTTCGCGTTTTCCTCTCATTTTTTTCTTCTTTTCAAACGCGCGTTTTTTTTTTCGATGTCTTTCAATACGCTGTCAAACGACGCTGACGAGCGTTCGTTTCTCACGTTAAAACAGCAAATATTACAAAAGTCTTCCGTTAGTCTCTCGCTACCCGTCCCGGAGAGCAAATTTCATTGTCCCGTTCGTTAATCCGCGTCATCGCTATCGACCTAGAGTATATATATCGACACATATTATATCAACGATCAGCACATTAGTGTACTGTTGACACTTTTACGATACGATATGCGTAGGAGTATGTAGACGCGTAAGTGAAATATCGAACTTACAAACTTGTTAAGTTAAAGATACGGCTGCGACAGATTAGCCGCCTGTATTAGCTCAACTACACGATTATTCCGGACTCGCCGACGACGAGTCCGATCGAATTTACTTCGCCGGTGGAATTCGATTACTTCCCCGCCCTCGCGGAAAGCGACAATTGCGATATTAATTGCCGAGGTTTAATTAAGGTGCATGTATATCGACTTGCGTGCCTTTAAATTGCCTTTGAATTTAAAATCGTCAGATTCGTCGGATCGTACGGATAAAAGCGAGACGAAGGCTCTTAGTGAATGGTAACAAGAAAAGAAGGGAAATACTTATCTGGAGAAGGGGTGAAACCGTTTCTTATTATAAAATACAGTTTCGCTTCATATTAAAGCGTTTGCTTGGAAATATAACGTCTCTATGTCAAGATATAAAATTGTAACACAATTTGTTTTGGGATGAAAATGCTAATAATGATGAAAAAAAGAGATATTTTCTAATATTATTTATTCTAATATAATTATTTTATGTAGTTTCTTTAGCTTCGCTTCATATTGAAGTTTGCTTGGAAATATATCGTCGCTATCAAAATAAAGTTGTAACATGCATTGTTTTGTGATGAAAATGATAATGATAAAGAAAAGAGATATCTAATGTCATTTTCTATAGCTTCTTCTATAGCTTCGCTTCCCTAGCAAACATTTCGAAATGTAAATTCACTTCATCTTGAAACGTTTGCTTGGAAACATCATCATTTTATCAAAACAGAAAATTGTTAACACAATTTGTTTCGTGATGAAGAAAAGAGATATTTTCTAATGTCATTTCCTATACCTTCTTTAGCTTTGCTCTCCAAGCGAACGCTTCAATTTCTAAATATAAACGATCGCTGGCGATATGGCCTTCGTTACTGCTCGCAGCGTTTTTATCCGTGCGGTCCATTCCGCTTCGCTCAAACGCAAAACGAAAGTGAACGAGATCGCTAACGGAATCGGTTCGTCCGGCGCGCGGTCCTTCCTCGTTCCTTTTAGTTTCTTACGGCAATCTCGCGACTTCATCGCGCGCGCTTCAATCCTGCGATCCTGGCGAGCGCGACTTAGGCACGACCTCCGCGGCACCGCGTCCCCCGGGTGCTCTCTCGCCGTGCCGTCGTTACCGTACGTGTGATTCGCGCACGACTGGTGCAATAGTTGATAATCGCCTCGTGGTAATTCGTGCAATAGAGATCAAGCAGGTGCGCCTCCGGTGCTGAGGAACGCTCGAGAAGAACGGCTCGAGTCGAGTCGCCTGATTTGACCGACGTCGACTTTGCCGAGCGAATACTTAACTTTCCTCTCTACGACGTTGATATATAATTGTTATATTATTACTATATATAAATAATATTGAGATAAATATACATATGTTTTATATATATAAGAAAAGGAAACTGTAGACAGTCTCCTTTGCGAGTAACTTGTCTGTCGCCGATGAAACCGGGCACAAACGCCCGATTCATTCGAGCTTGCGTCGCGCGTTGACGCTAATAATTACAATCAAGTTATCTCTACACGTTGTGTATGCGTCTTTCTGAGTAACGCGTATACCGATATCCAAATGCATCCGTAAGCAACGGAGGTACCTGACTGGGCGATCTCAAGATGAGCCTCCTCTTATATATAGATATAGTAGAAAGAATTGTATGTATATACATATACATATATATATATACACACATCTACAAGCGCACACTTATAAATTACATATCTGTGTAACGCTGTAAGATTACGTTATGTCTACCAGCCGAAGAAAATGTGTGTGCCGCGTCCGAGAGGCGCGGCGGTGGAAGAGTTGGTGCGGAGCCGTTTCGCTGATACGTAAAGTCGCGTCGACGCCACATCGAGTGTGGCACACCGCGGAATTTCTTCGCCGATCCTGTTGTCGGGCGTAGAAAGAATCTCCCAAAATGCCAATGTTCGTTTCAGCGGTTTCCCGAGAAAAACGGCTGCGACGAATAGTAAACCTGATATTTAATTATGTTATCTTGACGATATTAATATTAATATATTCGATATTGTTTTGAAGCGCCACGTTGTTCCTTCCTGCCTGGAGGCACTTGATCCCCACGTATCCCTGGCGTGAGAGACACATGCTCGATTGTCTCCTGAAAGGTCGGGAAAAAGTCGCGACCGCGACTTAATTACTCGGCGTGATCTTCATCATTTGAGTTTATTTAGTTTATTTATTTTATTTCTGCAACATGTACATATAAGGCAGCCTTGTGACTTCTCGAGTCTCATTCGCGCAAGTACCTATAAGAGAGCGGCACGATAATTAAGCTCATTAAAGTCTTAATGAGAGTTACGTTGCAAATATTTGAATATATAATAATTGCGGATATTGCGAGTGCCTTCGCGTGCTCCTAATAGGTACGCAACATGCATACATATACATATATTCCTCTCTCTTACAAGAATCCTGTGGATTCCTCAGGCGATCTTTAGCGAAAATTGTATTTAAAATCTTATTTATCGCGCACCTCGTAAAAAGGCGATTATCGATCGCGCTAAGCCTACGTGTATGGACGGATACTTTGTTAAAGGCAGGTATATATATATATTAAAAAAACACATGTTTTCGGTAAGAATAAGATTGGTGAGATCACCTTACTTAGTGGAAACGGTAAGTCTATCTCTTAAGGGAAAGAACGTACACTTCTATGGCGAGTACAAATTTTTCGGGATCGTATCCTAAAATTCGCATCTCCGCGTCGCGCACGAGTATTCGATAAATAGCGCGTACTTATTTACAGCACAGTTTCGTAATGTAGGTAAGAAATCAAAGAAATTGATCTATTACTCTATTAATTAATTAATACTCGTGAGAAATTATACGTTGGACACGCTTGGCAGTGTAACACCGTGCATCTGCAGCAGATTTGCCACGTTTGGTAACTCCAACTTCTTGATGTCATTAGTGCGAGATGTCGGATTAATTAAAAAATGAACCTTGTTCGTTTTCTCTCTGTATTCTTAAATTATAAAAGAAACTTTGATCGATTCTATGTTGTATACACCTCGCTTGTCGAACACGATAGCAACGAGAGTGTACAGTGTTAATTATGAATATGAGGTCTGCTTTTATTCTCACAGCTTTGTCACAAAAGGTCAATAACAAATTAGTCAATTCTTTTTGCGACTTATTTCGTTAAAATTAATATACATCTTTCCGTCCGATTTCTGACGAAAAATATTTATCGTCAGACAATATATTCATAACATTCTATATATATATCTCTAAATATCTTTTTGTCAAAGTATCTAAATCGAAAGAATTTTTAACGTCTAAATTTTGATAAATCTCAAATATCATATTCATTGTATGAAATGTAAAAACTCTTAACAATCGATTTGTCCTTACAAATTATCTACGAGCTTCACCTCCGCTGGAGATCCATGCGGAACTCGTCCAACGACGGTGTCGTTATTAACAATCTATTAAATTAGCGGTATTAGATACCACTTGTGGACGTAATTGGGATTAAGTAACGCGTCGTTGTAACAAACAATCATCCTCTTTGGAACACCTGCGAACATATGATGCAGCAGGTACGACGCGTCAATTTCCAAGAGTCATTAACGAAAGATCGACCGAATCGAATGTTGAGATCTTTACGACATCGTGTGAAGAAATGCGGTCCATTTCAGTCATATACGTATGCCGAATGACAACGTCTTAAAACAATCTAACAGTGAAAACGTTAAATTTCTGACGTTGTACATAATGAACACCCTCTCGCCAAGCTCGAGAGATGCGGGATGTGATTCCCGTAGAAAATCTTGCACAGAACTCGTCTGTATGCTCTAGGCACTTTGCAAACTTGCTGATTATTTATCGATGCGACGTGCTATAAATATTTATTGCACCGTTATCCATCAGATTGCAATTTAACGCGGAGTTTTTCCACTGACGTGAGATTTTTCGTCAGTTTCTACGGCTAACAACGAGTCAGCGTCGTCCGCGTCTTTACTCCATTTCCGAGCATTTCAATCGGGGCTTACTATGCACGTGCGTTCCAATATCCAGTTCACTGGAAATGGCACGAGTCGCTTAAATCGGCAGCATATTGTTACGAACGATTGAAAATCTAGTGCGGTAAGCTGGCAGTGCTCGTCGCTAGAAGACGCTTGGCACGCGCTTCAATTTGCCCGATTGTGGACAATGCTGGTTTGAGAGTCGCCAAACGTCTCGGGGAAAACCTACATCGCCGTTTCCAACGGCTGACTCTTACTTCGCGCGGTCGCCGACAGCTGCGTGAGTTCCGTGGGCTCGTTGACTAGGAACGCGTCCAGATTGGTCTCAAGCAAAACCTCGCTCTTCGAGCGTAGCGGCTTCTCCTCGCCCGTGTCGAAGTTGGTCTCCAGCAGCGCCTCGCTCCTAGGCCTGCTCTCGACCTCGTAGTGATAGGGATGCGGCGGTATCGGCGGCTGAAAGTCCGGCGCGTATTCCGGGACGGGCTCGGATGCCTGACTCGGCGTTAACGTGGCCGTGTCATAGGTGCGTCTCGCGTCGTAGTCCACGGGATCGTAAGCGGCCGACGCCTCGATGTCGCGTTTCAGTTCACTCATCGAGTCGGTGAGCGCGAGGCTAGAGTGCAACGGCAGCGTGGACGTATTGTTGAAATACGAGCTCTCGTTGGGATACGTCGTGGGACTCTCTCCCTCAACCGAGGTCGACTGCACGTTCGGCTGCGACGGCCAGTTAGAAGCAGCGGCAGCGGCGGCGGTGGCGACGGTACCGTTCCTCGCCGCGAAAGTGGAATGATTGCGGAAGCCCTCGTTGCGATACGCCAGGTCGAAGACCGGATTGTCGACGCTTTGCGCCGCGCCGTACTTCTGCGCCGTGCTCTTGAAATCGCTCGTGCTCGGCGAGTATCGCGGATTGTGGGCCTCGTACACATCGTAACTCTGATTGTCCTCTATCGAGGAATTCAGTTGCGACTTGTCCATCGAATCCAGACTACCGCCGTTTAACATGCGCTTGTAATTTGAATTCAGCGTATCCGTGGAATGTTTGGTCTGAAAAAGAATATTATTTAGAATTTTAGAAACCCTCACTAAGTTCCTTAATTTCTTAAAAGTTTAGATTATTTACACTAAAGTCTTCAGTTAACTTTTACATTTAACTTTTCGTACACAGTTTTTTTATTTTGTATATTAATTCTCTAAAAATCATTTGCAATTATTTGCTCGATTGTCACAATATTTACCGCGATAGGTTTTCGTCGATAAGCAAGCTCCGTGAAGCCGGACGTGGAGCCGACCGATCGCAGGGAATGCAGGGATTGCCTGATGGAGTTACGTCGCTCCAGTCTTTCAAGCTTACGCTTCTTCGACTTGGACGCCCACAGTACGATAGCCGCGGTCAGTAATGCGAGCGCGATACCTACAGCTCCTAAAACACCCACCGCAACGATATCTTTCCTCCACGACAGAGGATCGATTTTGACTCTGGGATCTGTCGAAAAAGTCGGCATAATTTTTTATTATTCGTTCCCTTATATATATATATATTTTTACCTTGTTATTTTTTATTATGTTTTACGTACCGATCTCGCAGATGAATGAATTGGGTTGCGCGCAATGATCGACTTCGATGGTTTGATATGTGAACACCGTGCACTGATCCACGCGTTCCAGTTGTTGTACCCACACACGCTCCGAATAATCAAATCGTTCCTGTTGTTTGCGTGCAAATCTCCAGAGTTCCAGATAATCTCCCATGATAAACGGCATTGACGCGTTTGCCGACTGCATGAAGGAGAGACAATTTATTAGACAGTGCGTAAATAAAGCAGCATAAGAGACTAAATACATTAAAAGATTATATTGTACATCTGGATGGAATAACTCACTCTACAAAAGTCTCGCGCGCTGTAGAAGTCCATCGGCGCG
>VBVR01003185.1:0-18644 GCA_011638315.1 Tetramorium parvispinum | reverse complement strand
GCATTCGTATTTATAAATAAAGTTATATGTTTATATCAATAAATTATTGATATAATATTTTAGAAGTTATGATCAATTTAGTTTTAACATTTATATTTCAAATTTTTATAAATTTAAATTAATAAAATACGTTTTGTAATTACATTAGAATCATTTTTATATTTCTTCATTTTCTTATATTTCATTTTTTTCTTATATTCGTCCAATTTTCAAGATGCATTTGGAACATAGATCTAGTCGGTCGTGCGTGCTGAGAAACAGTCGTATTGAATAAGCGGGCAGGTAGCCGATAAAGAAAAGGAATTAATGCAATTCCAATTAGCTGTGCAGACTAGCACTGCGCTCGGTTTTGTGTACCTTTAAAAAGGCAAACCGCCGCCAGTCGTGGAAACCAGCAAGCGATACATATAGAGGCAAGTTTCGATAGAACCTCCAACCGAGTAACCAAATAAGTAAAACTAATCGAATAGGTATAAACGCACAAGCAAGCGAAAGAAAGGAGATGAGAGAGAGAGAGAAGCTGAAAAATACCGATATGTAGAAGAGAAAACGAGTTTTAGGAAATAAAGAAGAAGCGGACATCAACAAGTTCGTGTGAATCTGAAAAACAGTGTCTTATACAGGCAGAACGAGGGAACGAGAAAAGTATGAAATAGTTGGGAAGACATAGAGACAGGCGGAAATTGAGAGTGCAAGCGTAAAAGGAAAATATAGGAGATAACCATTCCGAGCGAGGGAAGCGCAAGAGCGTAAGAAAAAGCGGATCCCGTGAGCTGCCCGGGATATCTGGTCCTTGGGGCCGTTGTCAAGGGAGTGCTGCCGCTAGATTTCGACTTAACCAAGTAAATCACGGTGAAGCGCGGAAACGAGCGTGGTCAGGAACGCGCAAAGAGTTTTGTCTGCCTGGAAATTTTCGATTACGTGGTGGTGGAACGCTGACGTTGCGGTTGCCATATCAATCCACTTCCTCGGGAAGTGTCGCTCGAATTTTCGCGTCGCATAATTTGTCGTGTGAAATCACGAGTTCGACGGACGATTGCAAAATTCGTAGTTTGGTCGCATGTAATGTTGATCATGTAATGATAGCCACCAGTTACAATTATTTATAGTTCTGATTCATCAATTTTGCACAAGTAATAAATACATCTTGGTTATTTGCTCGTAGTTATATCATATTTTCAATTTTTTACTAATCGAGCTAGTACAAAAGTAAATACATATCAAGAATAACAATTATTAATAAGTTATGCAGTGCATGAATATTTCTATGTTGATATTTGGGTCATTCTATTTTCGCAGTATAGAATCGATGGTAGGAATGGTGCTTTTCGCACATTTATACATTGTTCCCTCAATTTTCAAACCCTTCCTGTTTCTCGCGTTTCCCTTTCCAGCTACACGGCATGGGCGTAATTTCGTGAGTTATTAATAATTAACTCGGAATTACATGCACCTAACCGCTGGATAATGCCTAGCGGTTCGCGATATATCCATCTAGCACGCGACGTGCGATACATCAACTTTTAACCACGATAATCCGCACCCTTTCGCCATGGCTCGCATGTAATGCCTACATATATGTATTCCTTTTCTTCCCCTTCGCGAAAGAAGTCCCTCGGCAGCATAACTGCCGCGATAACGTCCCTAAATTTATTCATCCCCGTCTTTTAACTCTTTCCTCCGTGATTCTAACTCGTCCAGAATCACCCGAATATTTCAACTTCCTTTGGCATTTCTCTTTCGTATCGTAACACGTTTATTAAGCATATTCGTAATTTTTTTCACACTTTATCGAAATGATATTTTTGCACGCGAATAATTTACGTGACAAATTTCATAATTTCCACTCGTGTGGAAGAAAGTGTCTTTATTGTTATCAAGAGGATTATAATTCCTACTTGAAAAATGTAAAAGAAATAAAATGAACATCAGGAAAAATTCCACGAATATACCAAGTGTGTTAGCGAACTTTTTATCTGTTAGATGGTAAGCAAGCGCTTGATGTATCAAAATAAAGATATTTCTTCGCGGCATAAGACGGATTACGTCGTTACGGCGGCGCGGTCGCGAATTTTGCGATTGCAAAAGTGCATACTCCCGGAACGCACGTCGCGCCGGGCGCGAGGTAAAGTCTCTAACGAGTCCTCGAGTAATCCGGTTAGGTAGTGGCGAGATTTGATTAAGTTTTAACTTCGGTTCACACGGGGAGGTACAGGCGAACGCGGACATTGGAACGAATTAAGCGAGTTTTACTTAGTGCTCGCGGCGCGGAGAGAACAGTCCTTCGGAAAACAAACGTGCTCTCGGGGACCCTTCGCCTTACTACTTGCCTCTCCCACTCTTTTCGCACCCCTGCTTTTTCTTCGCTGTCCGCGTCCGCGTTTTTTCTTTCTCTCCTATCTCCCCTCCCCCCCTCTCTCTTTCTCTCCTTTTTTTGTCGGTTGTCGACGAGAATCTCTTTGCAACCATTTTATAGCCGCGGAGGATAAATAAAAATAAGTTTAAAGTTCGCTGTAAGGTCTTCCAGTCTACGCCTCTTCTCTCTTCGCCCCCGCCTTCACCCAGGAGAATCGTATTTCAACGCAGAAATCTTGGCAATCCGAGTACGGCGGCGGTCCACGGATTTCGGATGAGAGAGATGTATGTTTGGTTGCGGGAGGGTACGAAAGCGTCACGCACGTGACTCACATGATGAACGCTTGCGGGTATCGCAGCATTATATTTTCGTAAATCATAAAACTCGAGTTAAAATTTACGTTTCTTCTGGCGATAATGTATCTCTTTATTTATCTAATTATTCGTCTAGTTTATTCGATAATTGTACCATTGTTCCGTGCGAGATAACACTTTGTGCCTATGGATTTCGCGGCCATTAATTTATTCGCAGAAATTTATTCGCTGAAGCGCAAGTGGCGCGTATTAAAAAGTACGATCAATCGATGGACGGTTCCCGGCGAGGATGTAATCTGTGCACGTCGATTTCGAAGAATGGAAAAGTGCGAGGTCTCGATGCAAATAACCGGGCGAAAGGGGGCAGCGCGCGGCGTAATTGTGATGTATGAAGTTAGAAGCAGATGCATGGAGACGGGGTTTGATGGATGAGAGGTCGAGGGCTTCCACTCCGCGAAAGGCGAGAGAGTGAAATGAAATAACTCGCAGTGGGGAAACCGACGTAGACTACGGTCGATGCCTCTCTTCCTGCGTTTGCCGGTATTCGACAAGTTCTCGATTCATCTTTCATGCGTATGTTCATGCGCGAATAAGTGCGGAAGCTTTTATCTACACCATTCCACGAGTACGTATTCTAGAGATAAAAATGCTTGTTTCTTTCTTACGTTTACAATTCAGTGCATTTATATATTTACAAAAAAAGAGACGAGGACAAACGTAAATCGTTTCAAATCATTTTGACTGAAAAATCCATTTATACATATAATAGATAAAGAAGTATCAGAACTCTTACAATAAAAAATATATTTATAGAAAGATTATAAGAGAAGAAAGGTGAAAGGAAAAATAAACGAGTTACATTATTTGCGATTGTAACATTTTCAATTAATACAAAATTAATATACCTATATTATTAATTTATTATATTATATTCATTATTATTATTAATATACATATATTATTAATATAAAATATTTTAATAGGTTAATTCTTTCTTATGGCAATCGTTACGAAATATTTTATAGCAAAAATATATTAAAACAGAATAATGAATACTTGAAATACCTACTGATCCTTTATCTATTACATAATAATAATAATTTTCATTATGCTAAACTGTATTACACTATTCAAGCAACGATTCTCTCGAATACGATTTATCTTTTCACTACATTTTATATCTAGGCCAATCTCGATCAAATTATCGATAAGAAATAGAGCACGATTACGATCGATCGCTTCGGAGCATCTAGTGGTACCGTTAACGAATCCTCATGGTGCCCATAAATTTCCATAAAACAAAAGACAAAAAAATATCGAGCCATGGATGCACAAGGCTGTATCAGAGTGCACCATTCATAATACACTATCGTGTTTTCTTATCACAAGATATTACCAGCAGCGTGCATACTCGATGCGATTTAGAACGCAGTGCCGTCTTTGTTGCCGTTGTCGCTATCACCGTTATCAAGGTTGACGGAAATCGACGGTAGACGACGATTGCCCGAACATCACGATTTCCTGAGAAACGCGAAATCTCGTGGGGGTCGTCGTTCGAACGGACCGTACTCGATATATCGTCTGCACCAAGGCCGTTGGCGTCGGGCGAGCGGGGAGGATTGCGACGTAACCACAGAGCCGTTACACGAGCGTGTCCCTAGAGTACCACTTGCACCAAATTGAAACTGGTCTTTGCATTGGATTAACTCTTTGCGCGACTACGGCCGCAACTTCACGTCGTCGGTCCACCGATATCCCTACCCCGGGTACTGTCCTCCTCATCCTGGTTCCCCTACACCATCACACCCTTTGTCGTCTCCTTGAGGGCGACCTCAACCTTTGTCCTCCAGAGATTCCAGTGGCGGCCGAATGAATAAACGAAGCCTGGACACGTTGACGATATTTTCATGAAAAAGTGCATATTACGAAGATTAGCATGCTTCTACTTTCACTTTGCCGGGGAAAAAGCTGTTTTAATTTTTTTTATCAATGCACTGATTTTTTGTCTAAAAATATAGAAATGTTTTTTAAAATAATAATTTTACTTCACTTTTGCATTCTTTTCACTGGCAGAATATTTGCTTTTAAAATATATTAAAAATATATAACATCATATTATTACTATCAGTTCCTCGCTTGATTCTGAAAATGACATCTCCGTGTCCGAAATAATTTAGCGCGAATCCAGCTAAGATTCCGTTTAGTTACTGCAGCATTAATCGCGCTTCATCGCCTGCCAGCCCTACGCAAATTCCATCCCAAGGGATACGGACCTTGAAAATGCCCGAAGAGACCGAGACTTGTGGAATCTGGACGCGGTTGGCCCCAAAACGTTTATCTAATGTCCCTGCCTCTGATTCGTCGATCCTGAGAGTGTGAAATTCCCCGGCGGTAATTCCCCGTAGAACCTCGGATTTCCAAGCTGTAAATTAAACCACCCCTCCGATCGTGTATCTGTCTGTTTGTCGTTCGAGCCCCTTCGATGGTCTTATTCGGGGATCTCGCGAGGAAATTAAGCCGTGAGAATAAAGGGTGAAAAAGACGGCGCACCCTTCATAACTCCAGCGATTCCACGCTTATCGCAAGCGGCTTTTACGACTAACAGAACGTTTTAAGATAACGGGATCTTAATTTCCGGAACTAATCTCCCGAGATAATAGTTCGCGCTGTTTCTTCAACATCGTTCTGGACATCGCTCTTTCCCTCTCCCTCCGCCAAAAATATATAAAAAAAAAAATTATAAAAGTCATTTCTTATCGCATCGGCCGTAAGGTGCAGAAACTTTTAAAATTTTCACCGACCGAAGCTGCGTTTGCGTAATACCTGGCACGCCATTAGCGTGTACAATGAAACGGAACCGAATGCGACGACATGCTGGAACGTATGCATGGCCTAGGTATCATTTGGCTTGCACCGCTGGAAGCATGTGTCTTCATTAGGCGTCGGGTAGGGGCGGCGCAGCTCCACTGAATCACATCGAGAAACCAACCATCGTGGGTCCGAATTAAGCGCTAAATGCAACTCCCTACTCTGCATCTCGTCCTCCTTCGTCCCTTGTACTTCTATCTCGCGTTCCCCTGCATCTACTTTAAACTTCCCGCCTACGTCGCCTGGCTGGCCGAACTCGAACGTTGGATGTTTTGCATGCGACGGCCATGAATGCATTTCGAGACGTTTGAATTCAAAGTATATAATAGAGATTCTCGAGCCAAATCTCGGATGTCTTCCTGTTTTTGGACGATAGATCATCTGACACTGCATATGACGTATTGCTTCAAACAAGATTATCTCTTTCCTTAATTACAATTTCATTGTTAATCGTTATTTCATTCATTGGATAAATAATATCTGAAATACTATTTATTATGTGTCTTAATTTATTATGTGTCCAATAAGATAACATGCTATGACTATTAAGGCATTCTGCAAAAATGTGAAAGCGACTTTTTTAGAAGCTAATGTCCTATCGATCCGCCGGCGGAAAAAAGCGTTCAGCAAAGTGCACTTTAAAGAAACTCATCCGGGATAAACCGAATCATTTGGATACTTGATCTCGCGGAAACCGCAGAAGGTGCATTATATGCCCCCTTGCACCTTTACCAGGGTAACGTTTCTGAGAGTAAAGCTGCCTTACCCGAGTGAATGCGCTTTGAGCCGCGGCCAAAATTTCATCCTCCTCTTTCCCCCCGATTGCGCCACCCACCGGAACGACTTTTTCACCTTACACTCCGCTCGTTTACCACCGAATTGCCGCATTACACATCGGCTCGCGTGGTTACCGTTTTTACCCGGCAAATAAATTATTTGACAAATAATTGCCTCCACAGTGTATTTTATGTCCTAGTAGTAAATTTTACGAGCAGGAGGTTCGCGGAGCGTTCCACCGTCCGTCTGCTCGTCGTAGTGCACTTTTTTTTAAAATTCCATTACGTCACCCCCTTCTCTCGTATATTCTTCGAGGAAGCTACTGCGAATTTTACGATCGTGCGTGTGCACGATATAATAATGTGCGTGTGTTAGCAATGGGGGCGGTCGAATACGCAGCAGGAATACCCGGATTATATAACGCTCATTTCGATGGCTCGTAACTCGAATTCGAAGGATTAATTGGGGTTGTTACTCTGTTGCGTGTCTGTGTGTGTATGTGTGTGTATGTACAGCCAGACGGGACCCGAATCGTGTTCAGCCGAGGATACAATCATCCCTCACACCGAGGAGAGGCGAGCTGGCTCATTGAGAAATGTCGTCGTCGTCGTCACCGTCGGTTGTCGCCATCCTCGTCACCCGGACGATGTCATAAATATTAAGCCCTGAGCTTTATACATAACAATATACTACTGTCACACATTATGTTTTATAACTCACATCCCTCTCAAACGCGTTACAAAAAATTATTTTTATCGTCCAATTCGACCGGAGATAAATCCTCTATGGGTGTCGTTATTGTAGCACACTTCTTCATGCTAACGATTAGATCGTAAATTTCTCACGAGCGAGACTTCATAATCGTGAAAACTTGCGTAATACATGTTTGAACATATTTTTTACATCGTGCTTAAATAAAGTTATATTCATATTTCTAAATCTAAAAATTTCTTATGTATCTATCCATACATATAAAAAGAATAATATTGAAAATAAAATATGTTAACGTTAACTGCTATGATATATTATGCCAATTATACAACGTATATTAGTTACTTAATAAATGTAAATTAAAAACAATAAATTGCGTTTTTTTCATATTTCAATCAAATTGCCAGTTTAGGAAATAATTGGAAAATTTGAATACGATACCTCATTATGTACACATAACCTTAATGATTATATACTTAAATTTCGCTTTTTCAAGCAAGAAAGTAAACAGTACATAAAAAAATTAAATTCTTTGCTCTCGAGAGATTTATAAAACAATGTGGCGGTGTAATTAATACTACTAAATAAAGAAATGTGTACTCTGTATTTAATTCAACTCGTATTTATTGTATGCGTTGCCAGCCAATATTTCCGTAGGGTGTGCTTCGCGGACGATCGTGGCGAGCAATTCGTTCAGGGCGTGGTCCACGTCGGCGTTTTTCCGTTTAAGGAAACTCGATAACCGTTAAAGCTTGCTCGAGCAAAGAGCTTGAGCTTCTTTCGCGATGTTTCGCGTGAGAAAAAGGGGATAGAAGTATAAGGTAGAAGCGCGGGAAGGATGGATCACGACCGTACAACTACGTGGCGAGGAATAGATTTAATTCCAAAGTGGATTTACCTTTTCCTGAATGACGAGCGGCGGGCGGGGAAGAAAACGACAACGATAAGCCTTCGACTTGAGTTTTTCACCGTCTCTCACGATCGGATGGAGGGGGAGAGGGGAAATTTCGCGATCGGGGAAGCTACCGGCGAATAAACATTCAAGCCGGTCGCTGATTTCGCGAGGCGACGAAGCGGAAACGCTCGTACTAGCGTACGCTTTCCGTCGTCCTTCAGAGTTCCCACCTTCGTTTTCATCAAGTCCTTCCCCGTCTCTCCTTGATATCCTACAGATCAAGGGATCCGTCTGCCTTTCGAACCGCGTCTCGTGGATGAAAGTTTCGCGAAGCGCGATCGCTCCCGGGGAATCCTTGCCGACGCTCGAATAATTTCGTGATTCAGGCGGAAACGACGTGATTGGTATCTCCGTTCATCATCTGGCTAGTACATTGATCTTTTATCATTAATTAGCAGTGTTGCATTAATAAGCGGATTACGGTGATACTGAATATAGCAGAATAAATTAAATAAATTCGTATGGCCGCCACATAATTAAATTATCATAAAAAATAAAGATTTCTGTCTTATATAACATAAAAGTATATAATTTCAACAATTTTTATACTTGTTATCCTTAAAGAACAACGTCCGTAATGCATAACGTAATGTATAACGTATAAAGTATATACGAAGAATACAATATACGCCAAAGAAACAAGTCTCAAGAAAAGAATTATTAGCACTTTGAAAGACATGAAAAACAAGAGTTGAAAATATGAGGATGAGCAAAGAGATGAGTAAAGAGAATATTTCTTATGTCGAGCGTAAGATGAGAAGTGAACCGCTTTGTCCAGCGACGATTTGACTTTTATTCCTCAATTTAAACTCTTGCTTTATTCATCTTTATCCCTCATTTTCGAGATAGCCGTTAGGAGAACGTGCATTCTTGTTTCACTATAAACAGAGATCAGAATTTCTGTCACTCCTTAGCTTTTCATCTTTGTGATCAATGTCTCTGTTTAAATATCTACTTACAAAAAATTTTCTTTTAGAGAAGATACAATTTTAGTTACGTGAATAATCCTATAACAATCGTTTTATCTAAATTATAATATCTACTTCTTTAGTCTGAAAAATCCCGAAATATAATATCTATTTTGTGTTACATTTTTATTAATCCTATGTCAACGCTCTACTCATCAGACATTATTTGTATGTTGAATCTATTATCAATCATATTTCGCTTGAATATAATAATTTTCGTGCAAAATTTCGTGTAACACGCGAATTTACGAAATGTATTGAAAGAAACGAGCGAGTCGGAAGGAGATTTGAATTCGAGCGCTCGCGAAACTCAAATTTAGACACAGGGTGAGAATGAGAGAGAATGAAGGCGTGATAGGCGAGAACGCGCGAAGGGTGGTCGGGGCCAATTAAGTGGGCAGCAAGCCGCTATCTCTCGTGGCCAGCCATGAGACTACCACGCACCTCATTATAACCTAC
Source organism: Tetramorium parvispinum (assembly GCA_011638315.1). Classification (NCBI taxonomy): domain Eukaryota; kingdom Metazoa; phylum Arthropoda; class Insecta; order Hymenoptera; family Formicidae; genus Tetramorium; species Tetramorium parvispinum. Next base: position 9,236 of record VBVR01003185.1, on the reverse strand, counting down.
AGGCTACGTTATAATCCTAGCCGCGTTACAGTATCATTCGCAGATCTCTCCCGCTCTCTCCCTCACTCGTCCTCTCTATTGCGCTCGACCATTCCTCTGGCAGAATAGCTGTTTCGGATCCTATATGGAAGATCCAAAATCGGGGCCGCTAATACGGAACTACATTCCATTAACATCGGGTAATGGTGTTCCTACGCTCGAGAAGTTTCGACGTGGAGTGGATGCGTGCATCTCTCTATGAAATCGAAAGTCCTGAATCGAAACGCGATTATTGTGTAAGGTGGATATTTTGTAATTGTGTGTGATACATTTCTCGTATTGCACATTACTAATCGCAGGTACCGTAAGAAATTTCTAAAAATTTTTCCATCAAATGAATTGATCAGTATCATTGAAAGAAAAAGTGTTGCCAAAATACTTTATTATAATTTTGTATCTTCGTATATAATCGTCATAATTTTATAAACAAATTTTAATATAATACAGCTTCGCTCTTAAACAATAATATATTATATCACGAGAAAGAATGAAGACATACAATGTAGTTTGTCAAGCGAACATAAAATGTTCTCTGAGAGATATAGAATGGCAACGCGCATAAACCGCTTCCTTTCTTTCTTTTTCATAAACGCGTCGATGCCGTGCGTATTTTCTCTTTGTGAGACTTTAATTAAAAATATTAATAATGGTGCTTGCAGGTGGGCAGGTGCTTGCAAAAGGCATGCCAGCAACTAAGGGACAACAAACGAGTTTTGGCCCAGATAACAATAGCCTTCATATGGGAGAGCGAATGAACCTATTTCAAATATTGAAGCGCCTTTTTTATCGCACATGCAGGAGCAATCATAAAAAAGGCTTTGGTCCTCATCCGTTGTGATAAAGCAATTCAACTTCGGCGTGCAGCTTCATTGTTCTTCGAAAATATGAAATCATCGTGAGGTATGAACGTGAACTCACTCGGAGGAAATTAAGCGTAGGAGCGTTTTATTGAACCTATAAAAGAAACAAGAAATAACTGCTCTGCAATATTTAATTACGAGATCATATCAACAATGGTTAGATCGGTTTTTGCCGATCTGATATACCTTGAAAGAACGTCAATAAACGTCAGAATATTATTTCATTAATAAGTCGACTGTAGACGATTGATGGTAAATTTTTATATCCAATATAACTATATGAAATATATCTAATGAAAAATGAAACTGGAGAAAACAAAGCACGTAAAATAAAAGAATAAAATCGTTGGCACACGATTGATTCTAAAAGTCTTCAAAAAATTCCGTCTGGAATATTGGTTAGAATTTTGAAAGATAACGCGTGTATTATTGATATTGTTCTATTTAGATCTATTTTGAAATAGCGCAAAGTGCAAACGGAGAGCAATCCAGAGGTGAATGTGACTGTGCACCTGCGACAGGCGTGTCATATGCAACGTGGCGCACGGAGGCAGCAGTGAATGCCCCGCACGTACACTCCTCTGAGGATTCTCGAGGATCTAAGAACTGAAGGGACTCAAATCTCTTGATCCCTTTGAAATTGGGACGCGCTCTGTTATCAAGCGAGAGACTCCAGATCCCGCGTACCAAACCGAACGAAAGACTCGGCTCAATACTCGGTCACGGTTTTCTTGATGATTCAAGCAAAGGTATCACGCAGGGCTTAGAGTATATTTGTGCTACTATCTCGATCCCCGGTGTCTGCAACATAAACGCGCCAAAGAAAAACGTGAAAAGGTAAAGGCATCGATATACATGCTCTGTAAACGAATAATATATTTCTATCTGTCTACAGAAAATTTGGCAATAAATGTACTTAACGAATAGAGAGATGATCTTTATTAATCTTTATCGAAAATTATAATATCTCAAATCAATGAACATTCAATTCTTTAAATACCAAAGACACGTCAAAAAGTTTATTGTATTATATGTATAGTCAATAATTGATCCTTTATATTTTCAGGTATTGTTTATTTTATATTTTCAGGTATTATTTATCTTTCATTTTTATTTACTATACTATTTACTAGGAAGCTGGTCGCATCGAATAAATCGTGCACAATTTCGAAGATATGAATAGGTCGCTAGATATACGTTATTCGCGGGACAATGGGAATCGGTTAATTGCGTTGGATATCAGAACCAATGCTTCGTCCCACGCTAGAATGAACATACGGATAAACGAGAGACAAAATCGATGACTCCGTAGCGATGGTAACCTACATATCGATGACCATCGAATATCGATCGCATATTCTCGCGGTAATGGAGGGTTGAAACGAGTTTACTAGTAGGCCAATCAACTGCTTGAAAGGTAGGTCGAGTGGAAAGTTCAACTCGTAATTCTTGCTTCGTGTATGCTAATACGCGGCGTATTTATTCCGTGCACTACTCACTTCTTTAACAAGTTTAGGAGTGGCTTCTGTACCGATTTGTCCTTCCCATTTTTGCATTATTAACATACTGTCCTGTATTGTACATTTTATAGCGATTTTCGTTAGATTAATATGTAATTGGCGCGCTCTTCTCTTTTGTACGAATGATCAACATCAGCGGGATGCATTGATTTAATTCCACCTGACGGATAGATATTCAGACTAATCAAACGCAATCGATGAATGTACGAACGCTTACACCGTCCGTTCGATCAGTAAAAGCAGAAGGGTAGATGACAAAGGGACGGAGAAAGGGGAACTGAAATTCAATGATTAGCCAAATGACGCAGACCAGGCAATCGTGCTATAGTAACGAGCGTTCCAGTAGCCAATTCCTCTCTCTATCTGCCTTTTTTTCTACCATTGCCAAAGCTCTGCCTCTTTATCAAGCCTAGAGGGCATGCTATCTGCTTGATTTGAGAACGCCTAAATTCTGTTTGTGCGCATCTCGTCCCTTCCACCTATGTACACACGTACACACATACACGTGTATACACACACACGCACACACATATCTAAACACGTGCGCGCATCTAAACAGTTGTACAGATAGCCAATCTGCTCACAAAGATATTCTCGCGTGTGCGTACCGCACACATATAAAACATCTGCGCACAAATGAAACAACAAAAGATTCTGGCAATCCTTCCTACGATTCCTTCACTTGTGCAGCTAATACAACGATAACACAACGAATCGACAATTTGTGTGGTGAATACGTGCGCCGAATCCTTATATCCACGCGGAACGGATACGATATCTGCCTCTGTCTTCGTCAATTTTCTAATCCATGATCAGATCGTGCTTGCTCTGCCTATTGATGCCGATTACGTGATGCTCCCTACGGATTCCCATTACGAGAAAGGAAGGAGAGAATTTAGATTGATGCTTTTGCTCATATAATCTGTAGCTTTGCGAAATGCAAGTTTCCCTTCATCGTGAGAGATTACAAATAATGTTATAATATTATTAGAAATATTTTAAATGATATGCAAGTACTCTCAGATATTATATTTTAAAAATAAATTAAGTTTCTAAATATTTCAATAACAATATGATAAGATTTAATACGACTTGATATTCATTGACATTGCTCGATATAGAATGTTTGCAGCATTTTAAAGAAGGAAGAATGTAGTGGCACTAGCTTAAGAAAAGGCTAATCCGGTATCTGGTTGAATTGGCAATCCCGGTAAACATCGCTATTTAAAATTTAAATTTACTCGATATCTAGAGTGCCACGCTTTACTTTTCTCCGTCTTCCCGCAGTCGCCAAGCCGCATCAGCTTTTTCCATCCTCGCTACGTCGTGGCTTTCGATGGATAAGAAAAACATCCCCTGAGTTTGGTTACGTGTCGAGTCTTTATCAGCACTATTCTACACTAGAAATGCAAACTCGTTTCTTATTTTAGCATACACATTTTTTCTACTTTTTTGCATTTTTTGCATTTTTGCATTTTTTTCTACCCTTTTGCATCTACTTTTTTATAGTTTATATTGATACTAATATTTTATTTTTTCGATTTTATAAATATTAAATAATTGGAACAAAAATAATCAAAATAATACACTAGTACACACACACACATATATACCGGTGTGTATGTTAAAGTATCCTGGTTTCTTATTTTTTTATTTTAGAACAAATAAAATTTTGCAATAAAAGTCACAACATCTTATGATCTTTCAAGAATACCATTTTAGGGAGATATGAAAGGCTTATAGAGACTCGCGCGACAATGAATCACAAACATGAAAATGTAAAAGACGAAATATATCTTGTATCCACGAATGTACCGCAACGGAACATAAGTTTCAGAAAGTCCGAAGGTGCACATGCGCGTATTTATTCGTTGTCGGTGCTTCGATCCATACCCGCCGCGTTATCGCTCTTATTTTTATTATTTTTTTTCTTGATATATAGTAGAGAGCGTGTACCTATGCACATGCCCGGGCCCTTTAGCTGCGCGTAAAAAAGAGCATTTTACGAGGTACCATTCACTACCTTGATGGATTCCACTACGAACGGCAGGACGTAGATATATGCAGCGTGGCGACCAGTTATGTTGCTTTGCTATTTCCAATTTGGTTTAGCACAATCACCGAATGAGATAGAGTATACACATATCTCGTGGACAAGTTCCTGGCACGTAAAAAAAATGGAGACCGAGGTTAAACGATTATTTCTCTGACATATTTAATTTTGCGCACGTTCAAGTGAAATAATGGAATATCTGCCGGACATATATTAGTCATATTTCACGGTGACATAACCAAATAACTGTCAGATAATTATCATGACTTTATGAATATAGACAATAAACAAAAGTTGAAAATAATGGAATTACGTAGCCCATTATAATGGCTTTTGATATTAAAAATAATCTTTCCCAAGAGTTATTTATTGCACACTCGTGATGTGCATGAAATTCGCGTTAAACCGTACAATGAAATGCATTACATCTATAGATCATTTGAGAATATTTCCAAGACTCGTTTTGACATCGTACCGAGAGTTCATCGAGTCTCATTACAGCAGAGTTGTCATTACTATACGTGCACAAAATGCACGTGATCAGGAGCCTTAATCCGGGACAGTTTTATGAGAACGATTTTACAGAATTCTCGCACATCTCGCCTACGAAATGTCTCTATCCATGCGCCATGGAAATTTGCATAGAGCGCGGCAGCTGTTTCCATCATTTTATTTTATCGCTCTTTTTCTCCATTTCTCCCTTCCTTTCTCGCTTTTTCTGTCGGTCATTTCGTTTGTATGCATGTGAAATCGAAAGTGTTTGTAATTTTCATTTTCTCACTGTAATAGTCGAGAATAAAATCGATAGATTATCATAATTTTCGCGTAAATTACATACATATCATAGTTACCGCGGTTGAAACTGTGATACTTCGATAGTAAACTTGCTTGAATGTCTCGATACAGATTTTCAGGAAAATAGAATTGTCAATAGATTATAGCATTAATATTGCAATAAATCGTATATTGATAATCGAACCGGACCTATCGAGTGGAATTTAATAGAACACATTGCGTTTGTACATATACATTGTGTTTGTACATACATCGATCGGGTTGTGATCTAAACAAAATCACGTGATGTTATCGAGTGCGCTAACACCAACGATTCCCCGGAGATACACGGAAAGTTTGTGTTCGTGTTACAATGTAAACCAACAGCTGCGTTCTGTGGTTAAAGAGTTATTACTCCATTATAATCCGAGCGGATTCATTGCCCATTTGTCATTTGTATTGACGAAACATTGCCCTATGAATATACCATTAACGCTACTCGCAATAAATACATAAATGGACTCGATTATTTCTGTTATTTGTCCGTTCGTTGAGTTGGCGAGTAAATGACGGTGCTAACTCTCGTAGTAAAACTGATTTGAGTGAAGTAGACTGCGGCGAAATAGAGGTAGGGCAAAACTACTCGTCTGCAATTCAAATTTCAACCCCTTATGCTTACACCCCACTCGTTCGTTCGCATCTGACCTTCTTCACCGGAGGGTTGCGAATTAAATGGATACAGATACGTAAAATCGATACGCTTCAGCCTTTTCATTCGTTTCACTGCGTACGGGGCGTGCTTCATTGATTTACACGAGGGAACACACAACATTCGACTGTATCATGTATATAAATCTGTGTTATCTATTTCATTTAGGATCTCTGTAGGGACCCAAATTACGTCCAATCATATATTAAGCGTATTATTTGGATATTTTATACAATGATCAGATTATGCTAATTTGCAGATGAAATTCGCATAATGCAAATTTTAAATTTTAAAATAATTAATTATTAGTCAGTACAACAATTATAGATAATTAAAGATCAATTAAATTGAATATTATAATTGTCAATTATAATTAAAATGTTTAATTAAAAATTGAACCTTTTTTTAATATTGGATAAAATCACATGTTTTTACATTAATATATTGATTTCTTAATCACGAAGTAATATTCTTAAATAATTATTAAAAATATTGTTTTACATATAACATTTTCGCGATAACATTAATATCACAATCATTAAAAATGTATTTAATTTTTAATTAATTTACTTTTAATTGAACAGAATCGTTAATAATTTTCTAATGTGAAGAACACGATCGCAAGGAAACTTCGCCACATGATACTTTAAAACGCATCCTGCACAACGAAAGAGATGAGTAATATATTATTAATGCTAGGATAGTACGACGGTTTCGGAGAGTTAATGTTTCTGCCAGTCGATTAATCCTTCGTTTGAAAATTATAAGAGGTCCCGCGGTAGTGACGACCCGTGAAGAATCGTGGGGTGCATATTTGAGCGGGAGTCAGCCCGAGAGCGCGTCACCCTCCATTTTTTATTCAGCTCGAAACTTCACGATTCTTTAGGTGTCTCCTGGGAGCTTGAGGACGATCGAGACTCCTGTTCCGGACGTTTTACCTTATCGTCATGCAGGAAAAGAACATCGCAAAACGGATAAGATCAGCAAAAGTGAAAATAGGACACGGGTTACCGTCGGAACGAAAGAATAAATGCAAAATAGTCTTCTTTCTTCTTCTCCTTTTTCTTATTTTCCGGTATATTAAAGACAAACAAATGGTAAGGTTCAGAAAGTATCGATGAGGATAATGATCCCGAAAGGTGCAAAGATAATTTTCCACCATGATTTTACGATTTCAATCATCGTTCGCGAGAGGTATTCCAGAGAGATTGTCATCGAGAACGAAGTAGTCGCGAAGTTGTTTACCGAGTTTCGCAGCTTTACTACCTCTAAACACGAACTTGGTCAGCGTAAGGAAACAACAAGAAAGTCTGAAAAGAATCAACTGTCCCGTCTCTCCCAATTTCGAGCGCCATTATTAAACGGCGCACCTCTTTCAACGGCTTGGTTGCCGTTGAAAGTTCCGGAAAGGTCGTGAAAGGAATGGTCGATCGTTTCGCGAAAAGTTCGACGGACCAGTACCCTATTAGATTGCTGCAAATTCCTACAATGCGGAACGCAGATAAAACATCTTGCCGAAGCTTGTTAGCCATCGATTCTAACGACCTGTCGGAGTGTCGGCTGCATTTCATCGCGAAGGCATTGCTCGGTTTGAAATTCAATGCATAAATTATGATACCAAACAGCGGGAAAAGTAAAAGTACGTCGTTCGACACTGTACTGCGAGAAAGATTGCGAGCATTATGCGAAGGCTTTGCCGAGACAGTGTCGGGGCGCGCGCGCGCGCGCGCGGGATGCTGTAATACCTTCTTGAAACGATCTCCAATAACTCTTGCTTGCGAAGTATTACTGTCGGGACGGACGTTTTCTCTGAATGTAATTCCGCGTCGATATTGAAACGTCGCCGCGGTGTAACGTGACGACGGCCCTCTTATCCAATGCGATTACATGAAATTGAATCGCGGTAAACAGTTTTAAATTGCTATCGGTCACTGCTGACTAGTAGAAAACTCTTTTGAAATGTATTCCCAACTAATCTCTCATTCCTGTTGCTCGCTGTGTCAATTGCATCTTTTCTTATTCATGGTGGATTACCCGCGAGAACTTTATTAACAGATCGTCGCATGGGGCATCCTCGCCTCTCGAGCGAAGATAAACGCGGTCATTGCTGATGCGTCTCTTTTACAGCGACCTTTACAGCCAAGACGTGCCTAACCGAGAGGACAATGGATCATTATCCCGCCACCCTGGCGGCGGCGGCGGCCGATGAGTTTCGGTGGCCGAGTGTGCTCCCCGCTCGACGCACAGTCTTACGCCTTATTAAGGACAAACGAACGAGCTCGCCTCGGGGAGCTCAATCTCGGCGCGAAACGAGCTCCGTATAATCCGAGAGCGAGGAGAAACGGGTGGCGAAACGGCGGCGGAAAGAACGGCCGGTGTGGGCAACGCGAAAGTAACGAGACAGCAACGGCGATAAACAAAAAGGAAATCATGATCGCGCCATAATGATAATCACAGTCGAAATAATGACGAGGATGATAATGCTGCCCGTGTCCCTCGGAAGTCAAGCCGCTACGCATGCAGCGTAAATAATGACATTAATTCGGTACACTGCAGGATACCCAAGTACGTCCCTTGATCCTTCGTGACGCTATATTCTGGTAACGTTGTTTCCCTGTGGCGTAAAGTTCCTCTCGTGGGGCACTCTGATTCTATCTTAGACTATAATACCAACTAATGCTAAATTATCTCTACAAATTCATGTCAAATAACTTATATATTTTTAATTACAAAACTTTATATGTTTCAAATTGTTTTTCAAGCTATAATCTCTATCTTCAGTACAATATTCAATTCCAATAATAAATTATTTTTAACGAAAAGTTCTAATAGAGAGAATTAAGGTAAAAAATACTTTTTAAGATTTTTTTCAATTTCGAAGATTCAATTTTAAAAGTTAGATTGGTAAAAATTTATACAGATTTTAGATTGTCAATTGCTTAATGAATATTATAAGAGACATGGGACGCATTAAATCTTTCTGATGGAATTCTTTAAAGTATTCAAATAATGTGAAATAGATATCGAGAACGCCAAAAAATCGATCCTAATTATATAAAATAAATAACTCGAGGTTGATAATTTAATTATAATCTTTCATACTCTCGCATCATGTTCAATTAAGCAAGGCATGTAAAACAAAAGATTTAGATTATATTATTAATGTAAATAGAAATGCACATATGTCGCGAGTGCAATGATGGCGCTATTTGAATCAGTCAATAACTGTTTCAAGGATATTATGCACTGTGACTAGTATACATGTTGAATTTGAATGGGGT